>BOPP01000062.1:2374110-2388275 GCA_017312745.1 Gryllus bimaculatus
CCGCCCTTCGTCGCCGCCCTTCGTCGCCGCCCTTCGTCGCCGCCCTTCGTCGCCGCCCTTTGTCGCCGCCATTCGTCGTCGCCATTCGTCGTCGCCCTTCGTCGCCACCTTTCGTCGCCGCCCTTCGTCGCCGCCCTTCATCGCCGCCCTTCGTCGCCACCCTTCGTCGTCGCTCTTCGTCGCCGCCCTTCGTCGTCACCTTTCGCCGCCGCCCTTCGTCACCACCCTTCGTCGCCACCCTTCGTCGCCGCCATTCATCGTCGCCTTTCGTCGCCGCCCTTCGTCGTCGCCCTTTGTCGCCGCCCTTCGTCGCCGCCCTTCGTCGCCGCCTTTCGTCGTCGCCCTTCATTACCGCCCTTCATCACCCGGAAAGGCAACGTGGTGGCTATTGTAACCACTCCCCTCGCCGTCACCACCGCTGAAGTCCACCTCCCGTCTCCGTTACTCTAGCCACCGTCTCGACCACCGCCACAACCACCCCGTCCTCGTTACAGCTACCGTCACAGCTGCTGCCCACGCCATTGACAACAGACTTGTCATTATCAATGTATCGATGTCGATGTATCCAAAACCAACGATGTCACAGCCGCTCGGTTGTGACGCTATCGATATTCATCACCACCTTAAACATTAGCCTTAGACCTTAGACCTTAGACCTTAGACCTTAGCCTTAGACCTTAGACCTTAGACATGACCTTAGACATTAATATCATCACCACACGTCCTAGCGACAAATGAACTGACTTCCAACGTCCTCGATCTGACCATCACATATTGTTTTTAGTTACATAATATGTGTATATATTGTTACCAACACCGACTTCAGTGCCTACAATGTCACTGACATTAACGACTTCGAAAACAACGCACCCATCACCGTTACCGTCACACACCACAAACTAGGCAGATCCAACAATTGTTCCAAGTCATCCACTCCTTGACAATCTACAAGACGTCTCTCAACAACCACTTTTTCCTTTATCTTCGCGGCAAGACTTTTTATTTCATGACAAATCTTCCTCACTCTTTAAACCTTTTATTGTCACTATCCTCACCAACATTAGATGGACTCACTGAAAATATCAGCTCGCCCCCATTTACAATTTTTGCATCCATCATCTTCGCTCCTGTTACATCTTTAACTCCCACAATGCCTATCACCCTATTATCCCGATCAATGCATTTGCAGGGATCAATACTGAAGCCCAACACCAACAAATCACCGATTCAAATAGCCAATTCTTCCGTTTCAAACCATTTCTCTATCTGCATTGCAAACTCATCGGATCCTTCACAATCCACGTCTGTCTCATCTTGTACTCTCTCAGCAACAACTACTAATTCCATTCCTCATATTGCGCCGTTTCTTTGATTGCAGATCAAATGGACACCACACAGCAACAATATATTATTTCACATTCTTAAGATTTCAGAGGTTCTCTTGCACCGCATAGAACCGCCTCCACCACCACCACATCACACACTGCTACTAAAATAATCTTCTTAACAACCACCACTGCCACCAACATTATATTCGCAAACGCTCTGCCCCTTCCAGCCTCACACCACCCTTTCCCCACTTCCACACCCACGTTTGCCACCCCTCTCACCACCGTCACACCCGCACACAGCCTCCTTTGTCCGCCGCATCTCTCCCGCTCGATTTCAGAGCGCCCCGGACAGCATTCCCGACCCCACGAGCATAAGATGTCAGACCACCTCCAACTTCACGCCCCGCCATCACCGTTACCGTCTCCGCCACCGCCGCATCTCCTGCATCCCCCACCTCCTCCCTCCGCCATCGACGTGTGCCACCTCCCGGGCCCTACATTTCCGTAACAAGTTCCGCAAGCTTAGGGACGGTCGCGCGGATCCACGCCGTAATAAGACGCCGCGGCGCCGATAGCCCCGCGGGGGAGGAGAGCGGGCGAGAGTGGTGCACGTTGCGTTGGAAGGAGCGAAACGCGGACAAAATCCATTTGATAAACTGGCATACTCATATTATTGAAGCAACTACACAATAAAAATGTTATAGATAGTATATACATTATGTTCCATTCTACCTTTGTATTTTTTATTGTTTATTGCGGAGTAGTCCGTAAGAAAGGGGAAAATAATTGATTATGAGTATCACGTTTTTCACAAGCTACGTATCTCAGAGAATTTTCTTACCTCAGAGGCAATCTCGTTTTCTCTAGAGCGTTGTTTATCGGGAGGTTCTACGGTTCGAGTCCAGAGTTGTGCATTTTCGGTATTAGCGGGCAAGATGGGTCGAATTCAACCATTGAGTGAAGGAGAATACGTGTTCTATTTCTAAAACTACACAACAAAAATGGTATATATAGTATATATAATTAATGTTCTATTCTACCTTCGCATTTTTTAATGTTTATTTCTGAGTGGAAAGTCCGTAAGTATGGGGAAATTAATTGATTATGAGAACCACGTTTTTCACAATCTACGTATCTCAGAGAATCTTCTTACCTCAGAGGCAACATCGTTTCTTCTGCAGTGTTATTGACCGGGAGGTTCTACGGTTCGAGTCCAGAGAGTTGTGCATTTTCGGTATTAGCTTGCAAGATGGGTCGTTATTCAACCACTAAGTGAAGGAGAATATGTGCTGTTCTATTTTTTATGGAACTATTAAACTCGGTACGCATTTTTTCCACATTTTTTTAGTAATTGTTAATGTGTTGAAGTTGATTTTTTCTCCTTTATCGTCATTACTTTTAACCATATTTCTTACAAATAACATAATTGATACTGGCATTTTCGAGTAAATATTTAAAGCAATGAACACAAGATGGCAACGTTGTATTGTATAAATTTTTAATCTTCGAAAAAACTTACGGAATAGTATGTTTTAGTATATTACAAAATACAAATGGTGATGATATTGTTTATAATTCCTATCATCAATACAAGTTTAAAGTTACTCATTATATGCACTTCTATAATTAGGTTATGTTGAAGGAAGGGCAGTACGTTGTTAATTGTTTAGGAACTGCTCCGGCATTCACCTCAAATTAATCGCAGGAAACCATTCAAATGAACGCTCTCGCACATTTGTATTCTCTATAGCCACAGAGCCAACTAGTGACAAAAATTAGCGAATCTACAGACTTAAACCAAGGACCATTCGTTTTACGAAGCTGTTATTGTGAATTTCGTTCCATGAAGGAATGCATTTTTGCCCTCTTTCTCGCCAACCCGTGCCCACAGTGCGCCGGTGCTGATGGTCGGGGCGTGGGAGGCGCCCTGGCGAAAGGATCTGCGGGTTGAGGCCTCGAAGAGAACGATTGGGGAGTGGGGCGCAGCGAGGGAAAATGTGGCGATGGGAAGGTGGTTAGGCTCCAGCCGAAAAGTAAACGCGTTGTTGGTGGTGAGGGTCGTTAGGGGTACGCGACCAAAAAATGATAAGAAAAGAACAGATACCTTTCGGAGACACCTGTCACGCTCGTTAAAAAGTCAGTTTTAAAAACGAAACCTTCGAATTGTTTAAATAAATTGAATATCAAACTATTTTTGGTTTTTCAAGCGACTAATAATACTTTTTTAGTTCGACAAAGAAATCATTAGTTGTATACAAATATGTGTATTCGATGAATAATTATTATTTTTATTATTACTTATTATTCTTAATTACAGTAATTTCAATGTTTATATCATAAAAATGTTGCCGGAATGTGAGTGATTGATACCCAAGTGTAAATTTTGGATTCTTCACACCGGTGTAAAGAAGCCAATCCAGGAACAAGAACCGGGGGAAGGGTGAGTAAAAGTGAGAGGGAGTGACAGGGTAGCGTGGATTAAGACTACAAGTAGTAGAGAGAATGGAATGGTTTGTAAGTAAATCGCCGGTGAAGTGAAGGTGGAGAAACCACAGAAATAATGAGAGACCATTAAGACGAGGTAAAGGCCGGACAATGAATAAGACTTGGACGTGAACGCGGCGGTGATATGAAGGTGATTTGCATACTGAGGACAATGGTGGAGTGGGAGAAGAATGTGAGGCAGCAGATGAAAGGGAAAAGAATGTATGATACGAAGGCAAGGGTGACAAAAATTAGGATTGTACTAAGAGAAGGAGAGAGACAAGGGAGGGAGAAGATGTAATGATGTGACAAATGTCGGGGGCTGGGGCGAGGAGGAGGGCAATTTATGAAGAGGGTGATGGGGTGAGGAAGACGCGATCGATGAAACAGACATAGACAGGAAATAGGCCGGGAATGAGGAGGAGTGTGGAATTGGAGAGAATTGGGTCTGAGCGACGGCAGAGGGAGAGAAGAGACGAAAATGGGAAAATAAAGAAGGGAGGACAAGGAGAAGAACGTCGTCGAGAGAAAATCGTGGGCAAGGGAAAAGAACGAAAGCGGAGAGAGAGGGAGGGAAAAGGTTGCCCGGATTGGGAGACCGGAGGCGGTGCGAGACCAGAAGGGAAGGGTTGGCGAGAACGCGAATTAGGTCGAGGACAAAGGCACAGAGTATAGTCAACTGTTAAGATCAAGTGTGGTAAAAGAAAAGGAAAACCGTGAGGCAGAGGAGACCAGAGAGGGAGAAAAGAAGTTGGTGAGGTGTGAGTGAGGTCGGGGATGAGGACGGAGAAAAAAATGGAGAACGGAAAATGGTAGAGATCAAGGGTATGGACGAGTAAAATGACCGGGGCCAGGGGATGGGCGCGAGGGCGGGAGCAAAAGGGTCGGCGAGGGGCTAGCGAGGACGGAGGTGAGGACGGAGGTAGGGTCGGGGACGAGGGCCCTGTTCACCGGCGCAGAGGATCGGCGGATCAGCGTCTCGGGAGGCCCACGAGGCAGACTTGCGTCGTTTCATATAAGAGAATTCCTCGTCTCCCGCCGGTATGTCTACTGGAGTTGATATCGCCCCTTGTTTTATATTGCTATTCTTGAAATAGTCTGTACGAAAACGTACCTTTTTTCTCTTTTTACATCAAAGTTGCGAGATTTCCTTATGCAAAGCTTTAGTCCTCTGCAGGTAAAATTCTGGAAAGAACAATTTTAAGAGAAACGCACAGAACAAGGCACAAGGATACACGTGTGTCACTGCTTTTGATTAGTATCATCACCCAAAATCCTTTTGATGGAATCACGTAATTCATTCCGTATTGTAGAGTGTTAATTAATGCGGCTTTCATTTGAGTCAGAAATTAATTATTATTTCCATTGTTCTGTGAAAATGTCACCATCATCTTTCTGTGCTTGAAACAAATAGTTTTGGAGAACATTACGCCGTTAACTCACTGCCTCATAATGAATAAGTCATTCTACTGCACGATCTTGTCTAGGGGCTCTGCTAATTAAAGGAGCGGGCGTAGTACTGGCTGTGAATATCAGGTTTCATTTCAACACGAGTTTCCCAGTCCGCAGTCTTACTCTCTCCTGTTAATTCATTGCTCAGGTAATGGAATATTGTGTCCATTGTTCTCTTTGTGGAAGCGACAGAGAAACGTCAAAATGTGGCTGGGGCTGCCATTTACAGAAGACGACGCGTTGTCTAGTAAGAGCTGCAAAGGCGCCGCGCCAAGGGTAGGGGAAGAGCGCAGTGGGTGGGTGGGGGGCGGTATCAGCAAAAGACACACCAGGACTCCTCCAGGACGCCGCTAAAGAGGCGAGATTTCGTGAGTAAGATAAAAGTGAAGCGGTTGAGAACATCTCCAGAACGTCATTTAAGATACCGTTGTTCGGTTTCATGCTAAGAAATGGTTTAAAATATGACATTTGATTCGTCGTATTTGGTTTCGTACTAAGAAAACGGTTTAAATTAGGACATTTAGGATTAGGCAATAAATTGTGATTAACTACTAACTCGCTGTATGTATTTTGGCATTCTTTCGAAAAGCATACATCAGTTTTTGCCGTATTTGAACTCAGTATAATAAAACGATTTAAATTCAGACATTTAGGATTACGTAGTAAATTATACAAACTCTCTGTGTATTTCAAAGACAGCATTTTTTAGAAAATCAATTATCAGTTTGTTTCGCAATGTTTAGATTAATTCTAAGAAAATGGTTTAAAATGGGACATTTAGGATTAAGCAGTATATTACGATTAACTACCAACTCATTATCTGTATTTCGAAGACAGCATTTTTATACAAGATATCATTTTTGTATTAGTTCTGTAAATACTCAGTAATTTTACTTTTTGAGTTTATCGATGGCATTGTTTTCTCATACGTTTACACGAGAAATTTCATTTAAGACTTTTAATAAAATGTATGTTTTATAATTAATTTATTTATTGTATTAGAAGCATTTGGTAAAATTGCAAAAGAACATTTCAAAGACATTATAGAAATATTGAGTTTCACGGAGACAAAATAAAATATAAAGCACACTATGCTAAGTTAATGATGCTATATTTTGTATATTATTGGATAAGCATAAAACAAATATTTCAAATAATCATATCGCTTTAACCTAACGTATTGGGTATGGACGATTCATGATGAATCTGGAGCAGTCTATGTCATTTTATTTTTCCAGAGAATTGTTTAAATTCCAAAACAATTTTGTGTAGTCAATTATTTGCTCGCGAGTTTGTTACCCCATTGAAAACTACTTACAGGCTATCGATCCAACGCAATCTATTACAGGCCCACAAAATTGCTAATAGTGCCATATGGAACGCAAATGCGTGAAGTTCTCGTCCTATTTTTATCGCGTGTGAATTTGCGTGAAATGCACTGGTATTGTTAGTCGCTTCGATTCAGCGCCTGTGGGATTTCGGTCTGTCACGTTCCGGCGATTCCAAACAAGGTCGTTGATGTTTAGTTTTTAGGTGTGTGCGCTATACATTGGTCTCGAGAGGAAAATGTTGAGCATGTTAGCAACAATTAACAGCATCCCACCTAACAACAGACACCAACTTTCTAGGCGTACTATGCTTTCATTATTCATTCCCGCAATGGCCTACTTTGATGGATTAAACTTCATTTCTGACTAGGATCACAGTTCTCACGTCTGAAGGTTACATACAAACTACAATAAATGAATTTAATATTCTTAACAGAAAATGAAATTTTAAATATGAATCTCGAAAACTATGAGTTTACAATCACTTGTAAAAATTTCACACCAAAAATGATACAATAAATTTAATTTGATGTTGACTTTAATTCCAGATGTGAAACGCACATTTTTAATTTAATGCAGTGAAGGTAATAATTCGAACGACTTTAAAAACTTTCTAGGTATGGCAAATATACCGGAAAACTATGTGCAGTTTTTTTAGAACACCCGGTTTGAAAGTTACTTCAAGTAAGACGTGGACACTTAGAAGGTATATTGTAAAACGGCATAAGAGATCAAAAGAGATATTATGGTCCTGTAAACTTTTATCTCAATGAAGATTCATAAATATATTCTCTTAATGGTACTACAATGTCTGAACTTAAGAGAACAATGTAGATTTCAGTGCAATTGTCCTCAACGGCTGGGGAGAAAAAAAAACAAACAAGAAATCTTAGATGATCATAACGGCGTTAAACCGCTTGAACTCCCTAAATGAAGCCCATCCAACGTGCTTCCGTGCCAGTGAGGCCTCGCGTTGAAGACTTTCTCGTCGTCTTCAGGTCCTTTCGGTGCCGTTGCGCTCCGCCTGCCGCTCAACAGCCGCGAGAATGTCCCGGAACCCTTCCGCCGAGCAATTGCGCGTGCGAGGAACGCGAGCTGCTTTCGCGTCTCGCTGCCTCGGATTACGTGAACGCGAGAGACTCACTCTGCGTTGGGCTGGCGCCGCCCACGCTTCCTTCAACATCGCTCGACATTCACGCCGAGAGAGGTGGCTCAGGGCATCAGCTGATGTCACTGCAGTGCCTCTGACCGGGAGGGCCGAGGTTCGAGTCCCGACAGTGGCAGGATTTTAGACAATAGCTCGACCAGTTAGAAAAAAACATCATGGCGTCGCTTACCTCGCGATGCGTGCCTAAGCCATACCCCACTGCTCCCTGGGTTGAAATCAAGGACCGCCTGCAACGATAACTGATTCACCTTTGCCACTTAGTTCTCATACTTCAACACTCTGGGGTTTGGGACGTTCGTCAAGGACAGGTTTTCTGCTCGCTGGCAGCTCAGTACGAGGCGGCGACGGTGGCTCCTCAAGGCGGAGACGTTGAGCCTCTGAGAGGGGAATCTTCCCCTTCGACACTTTGTGCGCATGCGTAGTCCAGGTTTGTTTCTAAGTGGTTTCTAAGTGGGAAGATCACCGTAACCTCCTACGATAAGAAAATATGAACCACAATTACGGAACTAATAACCTTAGTAGTTTACATGTCCGGAACCACTAATCAATCTTTATAAATATGTCCCTTTTCTACCTTTGCTGGATGGATATTAGCTCGCTGTCGCATCACTGTTGGAAATCGTTTAGTCTAGAACAATACTCTTAACAGAATATTGGATAGTCAGTTCAGAAAAGTTACTCCGTTATCGTGAGCAATTAAGAAATTACGAATTGGATAAAAGTGAATAGATGATGTCAAAAATTACATTTTTGTTTAAAACAACCACTTTTACACTTTTGTCTTTCAACAAAACCATACGATGAAGGCAACCGTGTTTTACGCATGCTAACAAGCACATCCCCTCCGCGCCTTACAATTTTCGCTTTTGCAGTTAGCGTTATTGAGAACGTCGAGTGTAATTCTTATCCCAAAAAATGTCTTGAGTACTCAAAAATATCCGTTCATAGCTCCATCAATTATTCACATGTGGATAATATATGCGATTATGGCCAGTTCTAGTTTTTATAATCCATTTTTAGTGCAGGTTGCCACCTCTCTCTCCGCGAAGGTTAACTCCCAAAACACCAATGTTGCGTCACTCTGACCAAACATCCCACCTGGCACCATCCCTTTCAGCAGCGCCCCCCCCCCACTTCCGCCCCTCCCCTCGGGCCGGCGTTTGCGCGGGGTCGAATGTCGCGCGGCTCCCGGAACCGAGTCCGCGGAGCGATTTGACACAAACCCGTTTATCGGTATTGGTCATGCTATGTCTTATGCGCAGTTAAAAGCGCGTTTGTGTTGCTCGCCCCGTCCCTCCGCTCCGCTCCGTCCTCCGCAAACCCGCCGTTCGCCCATTCAGTGCTCGCTATCGCGCGGACCGCCTACTACCCACCCACACCCACCCCGCTCGATTGCGCGGTCCGTCCGGCGAGAGCGTCTCCTAATCGCGGGAGAAGCGGAGGAGCGAGCGGACGTTAGCGGGAAGAACGGGGACGCGGGATGGAGCAGGGATGGAGAGGGCCGCTATAGTAGACGGAAGTAAGCCGGACAGAGAGGAGCGACGGATGAACGGATAACTGACGGGATGGACCGGGAGATAGAGATGAAGAATCGGATGGAGCGGATGGAAGGGGGCGTGCGCTGATGATTAGCAGCGGAGCGGGGGCAGAGAGATGTAGTGGTGATCGAAGTCAGTTGCTAAAAAGTGGGGGGATTAGAAGCAGGGACGAAAACTGGCGGACGAGACAAGGGATGGAGACGGACGGGATGGAGCGGAAATGGAGAAGGGTGTAGGGGAGCTGGAGTGAGATTGGAGGTGCCGAGGAGACCATTCGCGATTGATGGACGGTCGAGAGGGAGGAGCGGGATGGAGAGGGACGAGCGGACGGAGAGGCGTCGGACGAGACGGAGCGGAGACGGGGCAGGGTCGGAGAGGGGGACAGTGGGGACGGAGTAGGGGCGGAGTGGGGACGGAGATGGGACGGAGCGAGGACAGAGCGAAGAAGGAGCGGGGAGACAACGGGGACAGAGCGGCCCGGAGCGGTAGCGGAGCGGGGACGGAGCGGCACGGAGCGGTAGCGGAGCGGGAACGGAGCGGGGACGGAGCGGCAATAGACGGGGACGGAGCGGCACGGAGCGGAGAGGGAGCGGGGCGAAGCGGGGACGGAGCGGGGACGGAGCGAGGTCGAAGCGGTCGGGGACGGAGACCGGACAGAGAGGCCATGGAGCGTGGATGGAGAGGGAAGTAGCTCGGCTAGCGCAAGACCAGAGCGGGGCTGGAGCGACACAATTCGGGATCGGAGAGAGGCATGTAGGGACGGAACGGGTGCGAAATTAGGACGAACAGGGTTGGCGCAAAACAGGTCGTGCGAAGCAGGGATGGTGAGCGCACAGCGGGGATGCAATTGGTGAATCTCACCCACGCCCCACTCTTCGCCACGCCCGATCCCCGCCGCGCCGCGCCGTTCCGCGCAGCGCCGCGCCGCGACAAAGGCGAGAACGAGGAACAAAGGAGCCCAATGGGCCGGAGGGAAAGTAATCCCGAAAACAAACCGGCAATTAGCGGTATGAATACGAACGTGCCCCGCCGCAGCCGCGCGAGGTGAGCGCCTATACTTAGAACGGCGGTTTACGTCCAAGAAGCCGGCGCGGTATTCGGTGCGGGGGAATGGGATGAACGATATTTAGGGGGAATGAAGGCGACACTTTTACACAGCTACACCGTTGACAGGGTTTGGATAAATTGAAGGTTGTAAACGGGAGAACTTTTTCAATTTTGTTTTTCCTACTGATATATTTATAGCATTATACCTTCAAATAGTGTGTACATGCGTACTTAAATCGTGGTATTTCATATTTTCACCGAAAGCTGCGAGAGGAATTAGCATTTTGAGTATATTTTGTAAGAGCTATTTCGCTCTCAATGAGGGGAATATTGTTTTCTTCTTCTTTTTCCTGCTAAAGAGACTTAAACCATGTACTTTTACGTACGAGCCATATTAACAAATACACTGATTAATTTTAAAGTTCTTGCCATATTTAACCTTGGAACGTTTAGTTTCCTTCATTGTCGTTTTCTTCAATCTCTCTAGAGTTTTTGTCGAAGAAGAGTGCTGATCCAAAAAGACCATACATTCATGCATGCCGTGCAATTGCGATCATTATTAACAATACCAACGTCACTATCTTCTCTTTTTCACTTGCTCGCCACCTCCTAATATTCCAACTCTCCACCAATGTAGTATACGATCATCGTCACTATCATCACGGTCAATTGTGCTCTAATTTAGCTACTTATAGAACCACCATAATATGAAATACATTTATGGAATGTGGTGCGATCAGATAGGAGCCTGATATAGAATATCACGATTTCAACTCTACGGTGAGCTATAACCAAGCAGCATCTATGCCAACCACTACCTCTCCCAATATCCATAACACAGTGGAGTTGAGATAGTCTTCGCGGCGTTGCAGTTAAGCGTTGCAGTTAAAATTATTTTTGTGATTTTGTGATCGTTTCTTCCATTAGCTTCTTAAAATCAACTTTTATCAATCAATTTCACCAATAATATAAGCAATAAAATTAAGGAATAATGCTATTTTGAAAGTAAAATAAGCTTGTTAAGCTACATATTTTACTATTTAAGTTATATATTTCATAATGAAATAGCGTTAAGGGTCCCAATATCGGATACTTGAGGGATCCTAATATCAGACATTTAATATGAGGGTGTTCTTATTTTTATTCTCATTATTTTTATAAAACTGTACCCAGAATAATACTCATTTATGTGTCCATTCAAATTTACTATCCTCAAGAAGTTGTAACGTGGTTTCTAACAATCCTTACAGAACATTAACCTGTAATGACATTGACGAAGTTTTGGGGCACGTTTTGAGGAAGTCACTCCATTTTTCAAGTGTGATATAAACATTTAGAAAAATAAAACGCTTCTTGATCTACTAAGAACAATTTAATTGTTTTTATTGCTTATTTGCCTATCCAATATTATGCGATACTAGTGTCGACTTTTAGAATAAATTACAAAAAAAGACATGAAACGTGGAATGATCGTTTTCAAGCTCTGGACTCCTTTACAAATCGTTTTAACGTACGTAATGTTGTGAAAAATTAAAATATATTTTTGTAAAGAAATAAAACGAAAAGTATCCGATTCCGCGACCTTCCTTTATTGATAGTACCCTATTAAATGAAAATTATTATAACAAGTCTTAAAAAGTCATTTTGATTAAATTTTAATCGTATATAAACTGAACTATAAATGTATGATATTAATGTCTCTCGACAGTCATCACCACAAACGTAGCCCACAACACTGCAACACCATCCACGTCCATATCCGACGTGACCACAGCGTCAGTTGCTACCACCACATCCAACCCCACAACAGTCCCAATCCCCAATGTGCCACACCAGCCACATTCGCCGCGTCACTCTCCACAGCTTCCGCCACAATCACCGCTACAGTTACCATCACAACCTCCACTACCACAGAATAAGCGACCCAATAGATACAGATTCTCTCACATCATTCACTGCCGCAACCGCTACAGCCACCAGGACAGTCACAGCTACCGTCAGAACACCATAGCCACCGCAAAACCGTCACACCTGCAACTACCACCGCAATCTTCATACCAACTACTACCGTGTCCAGAAAAGAAAATTAATACTTCCAATATGGTTCGAATGAACGTGTTTGATGGAACAGGGAAATATTATATTGAACTGATTCCTGTTTAAGTGAATGTGGGAACGTATGTACTAAACGTCTACGATGGTACAGTAAACCGAATAACTGTTCGGCCCGTTTTTCACTATTTGTTTCTATACGACTTACAGAAAACTATTGGCTGCCAAAAAAGTATTTTTCTCTGTGCGCCGGAAGAACAAAACAACAACCACAAAAGCTTCAGCCACCCCTACCACTTCCACAGCACACAACCTCAATTCAGAGCCAGAAAATAAAATGTATTGTTCCGCTTTGTTTCTAGAGGTTGTGCAAGCGTTTGACAAAGTGTGGTATCAAGGCTTATTATACAAAATCAAGAAATGTCTGCCTCATCCATACTATAACATAATTGGATTTTTTATTTCATTTCAAATTTTTTCAAATAAAATTTGGAGATGAAATAACACCGTTCTATTCAATATTTATCAGGAATACCACTGGGGAGAATCCTTGGACCAGTCTTATATAATCTGAACACCTCTGACTTACCTCAGTCCCCAGATGTCACCATTGCACCATATGGACAGCTACGCTAGCTTCGCATCAAAACTAAGAAACGGCAACAAGAAGAGTAAAAAGCACCTGAATAAACCAATGGTGTAAACTCTAGAGAATAAGAGTGAATGAAACTACGTCAAAATGTATAACATTTACAATAAGAAGAACTAGAAATACAGGAATAGAAATAGACGTAAAACTAATTGAAAACGTACACACTGTCAAATATCTCGGACTACATATTGCCAAGAGCTATTTCAATTAAAGGTACACGAAGAAACATATTTCAATTTAAAGAAAGGAAGCAGAACTGAAAGTAGACAAATGTTGTGGTTAATAAGAAGAAAATCTTCTTTAAGTCTAGAAAACAAACTTTTACTTTATAAAACAATAATCAAACTCATCTGGACTTACGGAATTGAACTCTGCGGAACACATCATATTCAAATGTAGAAATAATCCAAAGATTTCAATCCAAATGTCTCAGAGTATTAAGCAATTCTCCCTGAATTGTATAAAATTCCACTATGCATAAAGTTCTCAATATCTCCCCTGTTCAGGGGGAAATCACTCTTAAATCTCTCAAATACCAACAAAGAATCGAAGATCGCATTAATCACTTGGCCATAAGCATCTTATATACCAACACAATGACAAGAAGACTAAGAAGAGTACATCCTCTTGATCTGAGCCATAGATATGAAAAATCTGTAATAATTGTTACTGAAGAGGATACCATTTTCATTTTTTGTCCCAGTGTTTGCACTATTATATGCATGTTTTTTGTGTTGTTGCTATTTCATTTCGTCTTCTGATGTTGTCTTTTTTGTCCTTGTTTTGGACAATTGTTTTAAAAATAATGTTTAGAAACAACCACAAGTGGATGGTTTCTCTACTTTTCAATAATTGTATTTGTTGAATGTTCAAATAGAACAAATTTCAAATAAAGCAGATGTTCAAAAATATCAGAGCCATCACCGCAGCCACCAGTCACCACCCCCCGCAACAGTCGGCGCTTCCTGCACCGTCGCCTCGTGCGAGACCGCACCGCCTCCCCGGCAGCGCCTGTCGCGGCGCGCGACAAACGAGCGATACCTGGCCGGTTTCCTCCGCCGTCTCCGCCGCCGTCCCAGCCGCGCCCAGCCGCCCCGTCCGCCGTCCGCGCGC
>BOPP01000062.1:2400507-2430055 GCA_017312745.1 Gryllus bimaculatus
GCAACGAGTAAGGCAGCAAGAGGCAGGGGGGAGGAGGAGGGAAGGGAGGAGGGAGAGAAGGAGAAGAGGCGGAGGAGGAGAAAAGGGAGAGAGGTGGAGGAGGGAGGAGGAACGGGTGGATGAGGAGAGGAAAGGATGAGCGGAAGAGAGGAAGAATGAGGAGGCGGGATGGAGGAGGAGGGAAGGAGGAGGGGAAGGATGAGGGAAGGAGGTAGGGGGGAGAAGGGGCGTGAAGTATGTGAGGGGAAGGAGAGGGAAGGAGAGGGGGAAGGACTAGGGGAAAGGAGGATAGGGGAAGGAGGGAGGGGTATAGGGAGGAGAGGGAAGGAGGAAGCGGAGGATTGGAGGAGAGGAGAATGGGAGGGGGGAACAGGAGGGTTGGGAGATGATGGAGCAGTGTGGAGGAGTAGGTGGAGATGGGCGATATGTGGAAGGAGTATTGAGGTACTGCTGATCGCGCGACTCTACAACGGGCTTTTGCCCTTGGTGCTCGCTCGAAAAGGCTTATTGGCCCGTGGTCCACCTATGCTGTCACGTGCTCTGAGCTTCGCGAACCGCAACGCTCGCCTGCGGCGGTATGTTTCGAATCTCACGGGACCCGCTTGCACGGCCAATCCAGTGTTCGCATTGTCAATGACGCCTTTTGACCCCTCCTGCTTAGAAATTACCATTTCTGCGTCTGGTGGTATTTCTAATATATATACGCAGGAATTCTAGTAAGGGCCTCATGCTATGTGCTGGCTTTACGAGTCTCCGTCCAAACGATGTGAGAGGTTGTTTCGCGGAGCTCAAGTACTTATACCTTTATTTCCATACAGTGGTGCATGATCTCAAGCGTAGAGTGTTCGTCTCGACTTGTAAACCAGGGACTCAAGGAAATACCAAAAAGTTTTTCACCCTTTCGGGTATCCTCTTCAATGATTGTCTGCCCAGTCAGAGCAGTTGCTTAATATTCTGATGTGGTGCCCGATATTTTTTTTTTTTTTGTGTGTTGTAGTAGAGTGTCACTGTAAAGCGTGTATGTACGTAGTGAAGTGAGAAGTTTGGGTGTTAGGCGGAATAGCGCGGCTCTGATGGCCCGTGCGTCGTGTCATATTAATAAAGGCTTATAATTATTATTATTATTTATTAGTATTTTATTATTGATTATTATTATTAATTATTTTATTATTGATTATTATTCTTATCATTATTATTGATTATGTGCATTATTATCATTTTATTATTATTATATTATTAGAGATAGATAAGAAGACGAAGAGGAAAAAGATCGCACTGCGAGGTCGTGGCCCGTTTGTTTAGAGGTAGTTTTCTGCACACATTGATTTGCTTGAGTATTTGCATCGGAGAAATCGAGAAGAATTCTGCGTTGCCAGACAGTTCGCGTAGGAATTCTCCCCAGGCGCATTGAATCTGAACTAGCTATATCTCTAGAGCAAAAAATCAGCCATCGAAGGGCTCGAACCATAGTCTTCCTTCATTAACTGTTTCACATTGAACATCAATGCTGATTCTGGACTAACTCAGCCTAAAGAAAATTGATGTATTATGAAAATATCAAACAAAGATAATTATAAAATAAAAATAACTTGAATAACCAACAGATACATGCTCCGTCTAATAAATCACTGAATATAGATAATTTTGCCCTCTGAATTATATTTTTTTTGATACTTAATTGTCCAGGAGTGTCCACTCTGAACAAACTTCTACTGTATACTTCAATAGTCTTCTTCTCGAGTGTAGTTCTCCGTATCTGTATAGAGCAGTTTACTTAGTATGTTGTGTTTGAACAAACTTACTGTACTCTACTTAATTTGGCAGCGTGTCTCGAGAGTTTACAGTGCAGCAAATAAAGCAGCCACAGTTCAGAACCATCTTCAGAAGAAGGGTTTAATAGAGTCAAATATTAAAGTACTGCCCTAAAAGGAAATGCAGTATATCTAACGAAAGTATTTACTTCCCAGAATCGAATCTCATGGCCTATTCTAAATGTATAGAGCCGAGGACGAAAGGGAATGTGGGTACATTGTTCCCGTTGTAGTCTTTGGAGTGGGTCCAATCAATTGCGTGCCTAAGAGCTGCTTTGGAGGCGGTCTGGCCCGCTGTGCGGCGAGGCGAAGCGAGGGGTCGCAGTTGGCGGAGTATCTCAACTACCCACGCCATCCCTTGTCTGCCTTCGCCCGCGCCGGGCCCCCTCTGAACCTACATCGTGCCCACCCAATCCTCGAGCCTTCTCTGCGCCCGCTGCAATCATACTCCCCTCGACCGCCCCAACCCGTTACCTCCCACTCTCGTGCCCTCCTTCTGCTATGAACGCCCCGCAACCACTCTCGTCGTCGTACCCGCGCACTCTCCCATACCGCTACCGCCCCCTCACCCCGCCACCGCCTCGCCTCCTGCCCCGCCTCCCGCACCCGCTCCCCCGCTCGCTCCGCCCCTCCCCGCTCGGCCCGCTCCGCCCTCCGCTCGCCTTCCGCCCGTACTCCCGCGCGCCTCGCCACCTCGCCCACCCGCCCCACTCTCGCCGCCCCTCTCTGCCTCTGCCTCCGCTCACCTGCACCCGCCCTCGCACCCCGCCTCACCCCTGCCCTCCGCCCCGCCTCCGTCCGCCTCTGTCCCGCCTCTTTCCCGCCCTCTGTTCCCGCCTCTGTCCCGCCTCTGTCCCGCCTCTGTCCCGCCTCTGTCCCGCCTCTGTTCCGCCCTCTGTCCGCACTCTGTCCCGCCTCTGTCACCGCCTCTGGTCCCGCCTCTGTCCGCCCTCCTCCCGCTCTGTCCCGCCTCTGTCCCACCTCTGTCCCCCATGTCTGCACCGCCCTGCCTCGTCTCACCCTGCCTTCGCTGCCCGCCTCCGCCCCCCTCCGCCCCTTCGCCCCGCCCCCACCGCCTTCGCTCTGCTCCCAGTCTCTGCTCTGCTACTACTCTCCCACCACCCTCTCCCACCACCGCCCACGCCCGAAAACGAGAGCCTCCCTTCCACCTCGGGCGCGCCTGTTTTGCGTCTACATGCGTTTCCTGCCTCGGCGACGGCAACTCTGTTGGGGCGGTGGCAGAAAGCAGCAACGGCAACGGCACTTCACATAAAGAGAATTAAGATGATTACATCGGGGTCATGCAGGCTGCAGTTGTTGTGAAACAGCATCGCCATGTCGGTAGATGTGATCGTGAATGTTAGCAGCAGAAAATGTAGTGATTGACGCAGCCAAAGAGTGTTGACGACCATAGCTGTTGAGTTGATTGATTACAGATTCCAGGCGCGTCATCGGCTGAGGTCATTGGTCCCGTAAGTGTAGCACATGTTTTATCGCAAAAGATAGCGGTGATTTCCATCGCTGGCTGGCAAGAACCGGCGCCAACCAACGTCGGCTTGCAAAGATTTTCTTCAACAAGGTATCTCCCACCATCGTGACACCGCTCTAGCCCAAACACCTTCTAAGGTCCCGTCTCTCAACATGTGTGGTAGCGTAGTGCGTGGAGTGTAAATGTGTATACGTAAGGAGGACGTGAGAGAGAAAACGGCAAGGAACAGGAAAGAAAGTTCGCCCGCGGTCCGTGACCCGTTTGTTAGGGAAATGCTCCGGCATTCACCTGACTTTGATCAGAGAAGCGACTCAAAACAACCGATTACAGCAGACGGACGCTTCAGTTCTCCTCCAGACTACAGCTGGATTCGATCTAGCTATCTAGCTAGTATCGAATGTTCTGGAGATTCTAATCCTAGGACCTCTCGGTCAGAGGCCCTGTACTGACATCAGTTTGATGCTCTCAGCTCCCTTTGCTGCTCCACAACGGTTGAGATGATAGAGGTTGAGGTAGTAGTCAGCGATTGATCGTGAACATGTTAAATAATTAGATGTGTCGATTGAGTCAGTTGTAGACTGTGACAATAAACAGGGGCAATTACAGTAATGTCTTTGATGGCAGAAACAAGTACTGATGGTAAACGGTCGATAAGTACATTAAGCAACGCTGAATAGCAAACGGGCGTAAGTCGCACGACTTTATTGAGAGCACAATTAGCTAGTGTATTTATTCCCTAGACAAGGTGTATGACTATGGTGAATGGGTGGCAGCGGGATGGTGAATGGGCGGTGACGGCGGTGGTTGGAAGTGAAAGAAAGAGAGACGGAGAAGACAAGCAAAACAGCGGGGATGGCAGGAGATTTGGAGGTAAGACGGATAGTGTGTGACTAGGTCCAAGAAGGGCAAACGTCAGTTTTTAGTGATGTTCGGTTTGTACAGTAGTGCCCAAAAAAAGTAACTTTTCTCACAATTGTAATCTGCAATATAATCCTGAAAATACACCACTTGATTTGCAAACGTCGAATTCGAGAAACGCGAGAAGCGAGAAAAAGATCGTTCTGACCCAGACGCAGAGTAGATGAAGACAAAGACATAAGCAGAGCCAACGAGACGAGAGGGCGATAGCAGATGGAAGTGTCAGACGTGTAAGAAGAGAACAGAGAGGAGAATGGGAGTAGAGTAGAAGAGAAATAATAATGCTAGAGAAAGAAAGGTAAAGAGTAAGAGAGAGGAAGATGAAAAGCGAGAAAAAGATCGTTGTGACCCAGTCACTGAGTAGATAAAGACAAAGACATAAGCAGATCCAACGAGACGAGAGGGCGAGAGCAGATGAAAGTGTCAGGCGTGTAAGAAGAGAAGAGAGAGGAGAGGAGAAGAAGAGTAGAGTAGAAGAGCGAAAAATAATGCTACAAAAAAACGATAAAGAGTAAGAGAAAGAAGAAAAGAGATACTGATTCAGACACAGAGTAGATGAAGACAAAGACATAGGCAGAGACCACAAGACGAGAGGGCGAGAGCAGACGGAAGTGCCAGGCGAGCAAGCGGAGCGGGGGCGGGAGAGATTCTGCTGACGGAGTGCCGCAGGGTCCGGGGCGACGAGGGTCATGGAAGCGGCGGCGATCTTCGATACCCCGCCCGGCATCGCTTTCAAAGGCGCCTCCCATTACCACGATTGCATTAGATTAGCGTCCGGGGACTGTTTAGCGCGGAGGAGGCGCGGCCCCGCTTTGAAGTCTCCTTCCGCCGCCCGCGGCGCTCCTGGCGGCGACGCGCTGCACGACGGACCAGCGCGAGGGGAAGGGAGAAGCACAACGCTACCACGACGGGACAGACGCCGAGAATAAACAGTGCGCAGAGGGCGACGGAAGAGAGGATGACAAGGAGGGAATGGTGTAAACATGGATTGAAATTATTGCGAAAGTTACGAACTTTCAAACCCCTTTTTAAAAGAATAGTTTAAATAATAATAATAATAATAATAATAATAATAATAATAATAATAATATGGAGAAGAAGAAGAGGAAGAAGAACACATATTTTAATTGTTTAAATTTTATAAATAATATTTGAGCAAAACCGACTGAGTGGGCTCAGGGAATCACGTGATGTTTCTACAGGTTCTCTAACTGGGAAGGTCGTGTGTTCGAGTTCCGGTAGAGACAGAATTCTCGACTTTAGCCAGATCAAATTCACACGTGTGTGGTCGACTACATCATATTCAACCACTGTTGGCGGAGACTTTTAGCGGCCGGCTACTTCATCGAAAATTTCCCGTAGTTTCTTCGACCACCACTTGGTGAATGCCGGAGCAGTACCTTAACAAACGGGCCACGGACCGTGCGCGATCTCCCCTTCAGCTTCCCTGTTTCTATCCTTGTCCGTTCCTTACATTCACTTACACTTACGTGCACTACACTACCACATATGTCAGGAGACCCATCGGGAGCGTGGAGCGTGTTTCGGAAGGGGCGGAGCCCCGTTTGTGGAGATACCTGGAGAGCGAAATCCACGCCGGGTCTCACCATCCAGCGGGGAAAGAACACCATTACCTCCCGTGATAAAAATACAATACACTTACGGGATTAATTATCTTAGCAGTTAGAGCACACACAAACGCAAAATTATGGAATTTAAGTGAAGAAAAATACTAAAGGAACTCCAAAGTCATTACTCATATTTCATTTTAAATCTGTGTTAAAACTCTTAATATTTGACATAGAATAAGATCGAAATGAATATTCGTGACAATCACATTCAAAGGAATGTTTTTATTAACTTGTTAACTGTACTCAACATCTACCTGGACTAACTTTGGCAATCGGTCTCTACCAACGCCATAGCCTCCGACCCCGGCAATTGCGCGTCGCGTCGCGTCGCTTCGCATCGCTTTGCGTTGTTTCCGAGTCGCGTTGTTTGTAAGTCGCGTAGGCGCGCACTTCCTAGAAGCTGTCACCCTACCTCGCGCCCTTAGCGATCTCTGAGCCAGCGTTCTCCCTACTCAGGTCCTCAGCGCCGCCTCGCCTGCCAGCCGACCCGCAAACGCACTAAGCAGGTGAGACGTCTTCAGCGGCATTTACACGTTTATTGCACATTCAGGCTATACAAGAGCTATTACAGTGAAACGAAATACACGTGGTTTCGAGAAGTTAATTTGCATTCCCAGAGGTTTTAGGTTTGAGTTCCGAAGGTGGCGAATTTTGATGCTTGTTAAGAAGGTGGGTTGAACGTGACCCTGGAGAGGGCAGTGGCGTGTTTGCTTGCACATACGCCTTCCGTCGCTGGGCCTCTGGATTGGATCCCTGACCAATCCTTATGCAAGCGAGTGAGCTCTTGGCAAGATTTCTTGGGATTCTCTGGTTTACCCTGCTCTCATTTAACAATGGTAAGGTTTCTTTGTAAAAACAGCCTAAGTCCAAAATTGAGAAAATGAAGTTAGTAATGCCACCTTGTAGTGTGAATGTATCAGAGGATAATATTGACTCAACCTAATGAGCTTTATTTCCAAAAAAATGGAGCGAAGAAAAATAGATTGTTAGGTAGGCAGGGTGAGTTTGAAATGGGGACAGTTATTTGCCATTTTCCACAAATTAGATTTTTGGACTAATTTGTTTTTTTTCGAGAAAAACTTCAATTGCTCAATCACCGAGCTTTTGAGCATCTCCACCGCATCACGGTTTGGAAACACTTGTTATAACAACAGTTATTTGCGAAATATGAAACCATAATATTTAACGTCTATTTTATTGCTCTAATAGAATTTCAACCTCTCAATCGTTCTTCACTCTATCCCTCTAGAATAAGTCATTTAAGCGGTTATTAGCATACATTTTAATTTTTATTGGCCGTTAAATACTCCCTAATGGTTTTGCGCGCTGTTAATACCAAGTTGTTTAACCTCTTTACCGAATTGCTTTAGTTTGTGAAAGCAAATACTAAAATTTGCATCTTAATCCCATATTAATAAAAGATAGCCAACACATAACGTCAATATTTTTCGAAAACATATTTCTTATTACATTGTAAGATCTACAATGAATATTATGTCCGCTCAATTTCGCACGGAAATTAAAGAAATTTGTTTGAGAACGACGTGACACTCGAAGTATCCAGCCAAGTAGACAGTAGGCACAGACCATGAAGAATTAATTCGTTGAAAGATATCGATGTCGCACGTATTTTACTGACCAATCACGGTAAGGTACGAACGAAATCTTGGACGTTTATTGGCAACATGAGAAATCGGCCCTTTCATTAGTGGATGCCACTGTGAAGACATCGAAAAGGTTGTTTCTTTTTCGTCTGTTCCCTACCGGCTTGCATCTTTTATCCGAGAAAAGAAACTTACATAAAGCGCCTGCTCAAGAAGTAATTACATATTTACGACACATTATGAATGGTTTAAAAGTCAATAGATAAAAAAATTATAACCAAAGAAAAGTTATATTTGTGTTTGTAGATGAATACTCGAGGTTTTTTATCTTCATTACTAAACGACTCATTCTATTTTATGATTTGGTTTGCCGTTGCTTTGTCGGAGGTAACATGAGGTATTTCTCAATTTCTGTTGTCTGGTTTTTTAATTTTTAATTGTATATTACTTCTTGAATTTTGCGATTTAGTTTGCTGTTGTTCACTATTGTGAAATTGGAAATGTTTCGACTTCTTGCTTTAATAAATACTTCTACCTCCTACTTAAATAAACAACTTCTTACTTGAAACAAAGAGTGGTCTACAAGACTTTTGGGTAAACGCCGCGAACGTGAGTGAGCTTGCCGTAGCAGAGGTGTGTGGCCAACACCTATGACGTATGACAACCGTCACCAATGGATATTTGCTTGTGCAAATTTAGAGCCTTCTTCACTATTTATTGTGAATTTATACAAAGGGGAAGAAACCAAATAAAATCTCATTTACTTACGAGAACTAAATTACGGTCGTAAGGCAACGCATACGCAAAACTTCAAGGATGACACCGCTGTCAGAACCGCTGGTACCGCTGTCTTGCGACTGTAGAAGGGAGGGGAAGCAGAGCCGAAACACTGAATACAGGAAAGAAAAATATTTCGTTGATTTATTGTTAGTGACTCCGGGCGTGCCAACTACTAGGGTCATTAGTCTCGTAAGTGTGTTCCTCGTTTTTGCTCTAAAGGTGGAGGTGATCTTCCCCGCTGAATAGTGACATTCGGCGCCGACTTGTCTGTCGGCTGGCGGGGTTTTCCCCAACCACGTATCTCCCACCAGCGGGGCACTGTCCCTACCTTCTAAACTCCCGACCTGTCTCCCGACAAATGTGGTATTGTAGTTCATGTTAATGTAAGGGGCGATGATAGGACACGGAAGAGGAAGGAAAGATCATTCGCAGCCCAGAGCCCGATTGGTAGGGTACTGCTCTGGCATTCGCCTGGTGTTGATCGGAGAAACCATGAAACTACCGATCAGAGCAGTCAGCCGCTAGAATTCTCGTCCAGATCCCGACTGAATTCGATCTAGCTGACAAGCCACCGTCGGAACTCGAACCAAGGACGCCCCGGTCAGAGGAACGGCAGTGACATCAGTTGATGCCCTGAGCCATAAATGTTTCGTGAAGTTCACAAAAGTAATTCCTCTCAATCTCTTATGCTGCATTATTATGGAGTAGGTTTGGTAATGTTTAGAATCAATATTAGAGTATTGGAGATTTCATTTTAATATAGTGAGTATAATTAAGAAAATACAAATGTGTTATGAAAAACCTGGAGGGATTTGTAACAGTAATATTTAGTTAATGGTAATGGAAATTTTATTAACATTTCAAATCCATCTTAGTGAATTAGATTTCTGTCATAGAAAATCTGGAAGAAATTGTAACTTTAATATTTGAAAGTTTAGAATTTTACTAAGACTTCATGCTTAATAAAGTGAATTTAGTAAACATTAAATATATATTATATACGAATTAAAGGAGATATCTCTAAGATTATGAAAAACAAATGAAAATAGACTGTTCATGAAGAATGTTTGTGTGAATTTTGTTCTGTAATGGCAATCCATGAACGTGAGAAGCCCTCGTTGTTGTATGTCATTTTTTTCAAAAACAAAATTTTCTAAGAGACTTAAATTTTTATTTTGTGTGTTGTGAACGGAGTTGTGTATATATTTTTCAATTTGATGAATGTTGTTACAATCACAACACGTTTGTCTATTCGACTTTGTAGCCCGAATCTCCGTCTTGAGTTTAGTGAGTTCCATTTGGAATACTTCTATAATAGGAGATCAGATTGGAATGTCTTTGAATATCCTAACAATTACTTAGGGAAATATCCCTGTAACTAGTTAATGCACCGCCCCACGCTGTACTATCGGTGTTTTGGGGAATACAGGATGGCCCGATGACCTCGCATCACTTTCCGGGCACAGTGTAGCCAATCACACGCGTAGAATAGAAGGGGGATCTTACTCTTAAAAAAGGAAGAGAGGTTGTAAAATACATGAGACTTCAAATGAAGTTTTAAGACTATTTTCAGCAATCACTGTAAAGCAGTGACCTTAAACTCTTTATTGAATTGAATTGAATTGAATTTGCCTTATTTTACGTGGCGAGACTCGGGCCATCAGGCCCACGCAAATTTCGCTACGCTCCTTTCAACCAACTAGAGAGAAGGAGGTATTTGTTGGGCGGAGAAAACAAGGCAATTTGAATTTAGCTCAGAGGCGTCATTAGCTTGAGGATCTTCCTTACATGCAGAGTAGATCTAGACACATGGACAGCCGGCTTAACTTCCCCCATCCGAAGGAAGGCTACGCGAAAAGGATTCTTTTCGCCTTTGAACCCGCCAACTTGGGTACAACAGTCCTGTACGCTAACCGTTACACCATCGCCGCCGCATCAATCGTTATCATCGCATGTCTCCAACAAGTGAACTGAATAGAATCCAGTCTTAATGCGCACACCGTTAAAGCCTGGAGGCTCGAGGAGCGTTTTCAGGCTTTTGGTTGGTATTTGCAAAGGTCCTCTTATTTGAAATCTAAACTGGTTTTCATTCATTCTTCCACCAATTTTTTGTTGCATTGAAATTATATATACCAATATTAAGGCAAAATTTAAATATTTCTTTAATTAAAATTAGTAAAGTAATTCACATCAGTGACATATGTATCGTAATATGAATAGCATATATATAGAACACTAACAAACAAAAGAAAGTGTAGTTCAATACACACTCTTGTTATCGTCCTACACGTCCTTCACAGACCAAAAGAACAAACACGAATTGATTTACAAATTTCACCAAATATTTTTGAAGGACTTAATTAACCGGGACATGTACTCGAATTCCATGCGCTTGTCGCTTCTATTAATTTTCTTTTATACATTGCGATAACACTGAAAGTTAATTATTTACAGTATTGGGAGATTCAATGGCCAACTATGCTTCGTTTCACGACCAACGCGATATGACACATCACTGACATGTGCATGGTAAATAAATAGCATATATGTAGAATACTATTTAACACGAATTAGTTTACAATTTCATACAAAATATTTTGAGGAGCTTAATTAACCGGGACATATACTCGAAATCCATTGTCGCTTCTATTTATTTTCTTTTATAAATTGCGATAACACTGTGAAAGTTAATTATTTACAGTATTTGGAGATTCAATGGCCAACGTTTCGCGTCCAACGCCTGCCCCCATGACACTCGTTATAATTATATTTTGGGTGTCACTCGCCGATCGCCTCGCAGATAAGCGGATAGAGCAGATAGCCGTGGCTCCGGTGTAATCTAACGCTCAATTGGCGGAGCTGAACGGCGTATCCTGGCGCGTGAACTTTCGTCCATTGGTGCGTGGCGCGCCCGGCTCTTGGGACGCGCAGATTCCGCTGCCTGCAGCGCGGACGCGGCAGCGAAGCGCCCGCCGGCGGCCAGGCTAGCGGTCCCCCACGCCTCCGCCGCCGCCGCCGCCGCCGCCGCCGCCGCCGCCGCCGCCGCCGCCGCCGCCGCTTCCTTATGGAGGCCGGTTCCGCCGGACCTGTCTTCCCGCCCCAGCCCGCACCCAGCGATCGCCACCGCAGAGCACCACTCCCTCTCTTGCTTCTCCGCTCCTAACTTCTTCCTCATATTTCATACCTGCCTCAGGTTTAATCTCCCTATTCTCTGTCAACCGTTTCTTCTGATTCCCTCCTCCATATTCCGCTCTTCAGTCTCCCACTCCTTTCCTCCCCTCCATCCTTCCTTTCTTCTCCTTCTCCATTTCATTCATATTTTTCCCTTCCTCCTCCATCTTCTCTCCCTCCGACTCCTGTTCTTCATTTCGTTCTCTTCCTCCTCCATCTCCACCTTTTCCTCCTCCATCTCCTCCTCTTTCCCCCATCTCTTCTGTCTCCTCCGTCTTCTCTTCTTCCTCCACCATTTCCATCCTCCTCCTCTTTCTCTTACTGATCAACAATCTCCTCTCCCATCTTCTATTTCTTCCTCATGCCCTCCTCTTCCTCCATCTTCTCATCCTACCCATTCCTCCTTTGTTTTTCATATTTTCAGCCGATTCCTTTGCTATATCTTTCGTCCTCCTCATTCCTCAATTCTTCACCACTTTCCTCCTCGGTCTCGTTCTTTCGTTATATATTTCTTCTTTCCCTTCATATCCGAAGCCGCCTTTTCGATTACCATGGCTAACGTAAAGACATTAATCTCATGTGTTCATATTTCTTGAGAATAAATCGTTTTGAAAAAAGCACGGTTTCCTAAACCCATGATTTCTTTATTAACAATAATGTCTTAAACACACCGCATTTCTTCAGAGTGTATAATGATAAAGAAATAAAAATGATATCTATTGAAATATTTACAATAATAATAAATTAATAATAATTTATCATTGTTATACACTAAGAAAATTAAAAAATAGAATAAATAACCAAATTCAAAGAGGTTCACCTGTACAGTCCACCTGAAAATTTTCAGCAGACCACCCGCGCATAATTTCAACAACGTTTTACGTATTCTACTGAGGCACTTGCTTCGATGGGAAATCTACATTAAAAGGTCAATTCTTATACTGAGTATATGTATACTGCAAATAAATTAATTATCTATTACATGTATTGTGCAATGTAAATGTGGATTGCAACAAAAACATTGCCAACCCAGACGCTAGAAAGCATTCTCAAATAAATACTAGTGATATTTTATGGAATATACTGTCATGTCAATGAAACTTATCGATGATTTATGTTGCCAAAAACATGAAGAGTCGTTGGGAAATCATTATTAACTCACGCCCACGTTCACACACATCAACAAATTCAAACTCTTATAATACTGGAGATAATACTACACCACCAACTCTGTCAGCACCAAATTCAAAAATGCAGAAATAAATTTTGTTTGTAATTTTAATTTCAACGAGATAAATATTGCACTATACTTTCACAGGTACACGCTCTCCACACCTCGCGAAACCAGTGCATTGAATCATCTCTTCCGATGACGTGCGCCGGGTCTTTCCGCACTTAACGCCTTCGCCGCAATCACCACCTCTTTAACGCCGTCACCCGCCTAATGAGCTACCGAATTTATCGACTGCGCCATTGACCCAACGGCGCGCCGGCGATCGCGAAATTAACCGCGCCGAGTGACGCAACCGGGTGATAACACCGGGTGATACCACCGGGTGATGCCAGTGGGTGATACGACTGGTGATCCGCGCCGGCGACTTATCTGATGACCTCTGGGTTTGTTACGGGTCACCCGCCACGTCCGCGAGAGTTCGAGAGTTTTACGACGGCATTATGGGCGGATAACGCCGGAACACGTGTTCTGTCCGGGGGTAATTGAATCCGCGAAGAATTGTGGTCTCGTTAAAGTAGCCGTATTGTAGGTGAGCTGTCGGGGAAATGAAAGAAGGAGCGATTCAGAGCTCGCTGCGGACTTTCTCACCATTCAGATGCTAATGTGTGGGAACTTAATAGAGCGTCGGTGCATTCTTTGGTGAGGCGTCTAATTCTTCATAAACTCTGTAAATAAAAGGAGAGCGCAAAAACGGGTTGAAGAACAATGCAATCGCGAAGTAATAACCATATTGTAGAGTTTCCAGAACCGTAATTTCCACAAAATACTTCCATTTTGCGAAAAGTAAGTGACTGTTTTGACATGACCTCTTTATCTTCTAATGTGATTCAAAATAAAGTACATAAAATAACTTCGTTTGAAAGTAGTTATTTGTGATGGGAGTGCTACAAGTGACCTTCATTTTGGGGTAGGAAAGATATGGGTTACGATACGACACGGAACAGTCGAGTGGTGCAATCCTGCGAGGAAAATAAAATCACTTTTACCACATGTGTCATAAACAATGTACTACTCTGATCATTCATTTTAATTCAGGCATACAAATCATTTCATTGTGCTCTAAGTTACGCTAAGGTCAGTAATAGGTGATCTAGTCAGACGAATGTACTTTGTTTTATTTGTGTATTCACAGTTGTACGAATATTTTGAAAATTTGGAATTTGGGAATATTTTGAAAAACAATAAAAATTTTCGACGATTAATATTTGTTTTTGTTCTCTAATCCTGAAATATAAAAGGCAACCCTCGTATCTGAACATTTGAGCATAGTCTATATTTTAACGCTAAAAATTGAATCTTTAGCACGCTCTGTATGACCTAAAAGTAACGTATTTTACTAGGGTCTGCCTAACATTAAATTTTTAATTTAAAAATTAAATTACTTTCCTTAATTGATCGAGTTACGCTCTGAGAACTCACTCGCAAGTCATATTCTCTGAGGATTTTCGTGATAAATTAAATCCATTAGAGAACTTTCATATCGCTTTAATATCCCGACCCTTAAAGGATGCGTAATTCTCATTCGTTTGCTCAGGGACAATTTTTTGTTCACTCGGACGGAGTACACACACACAGAGCTTCCCCATTACTTTTATTATTTATTGCTTCGGGTGTTAGAGATGTGGAAGGTCACCGTTCTGTCACTGCCAAGCAGCCGTTCGCCCACTCTCACGTCGACCTCAATAACCCTGACTCACCCTTACCACCCAGCTAGTCTCCAGATAAAGCAGGGATTCACGGAAGTTATTAATGTTGTTACGTCGATGTACAGCAAATAGAAGTTGGTATTGAAGTTTGTAAACTGAAGCGATAGGCGATATTTATTGGATCCAACGAAGTTCTTTATTTGTGACATCGGCCATGCTAGGTTCAATACTAGGACATTTTGTACCACCTTTATATAGGAAAAAAATTACAAAAATAAGAGAAACCTTTTCTTTTTAATAAGAAGTACTCGACCGTAATATTTGCCTGCAACTCATTATTTTCTCAACTTGTTAACGGAATGAGAACTGATAAAATCCTTGTGGCCGTGGCCGTTAAAGAGTGGATTTTAGTTGTTCTGTTTGGTTGCGTTATAGCTATTTAACAGAAAAATATTACGGAAAAAAAGTTTTACAGAAATTTTTAATAGATCTTGTACCCTGTAAACACACTTCAATACTGCAAGGAATTAACTCGTTACTACCCAATTCACATCGTACGCGAAAACAACGTAAAATATATGCTTTGAGCGCAATATTAAAGCAAGATAACTTCGTAAATTTGTAGTTACGAGAAATCGTTTAATACATTACTGAATTCAAAATATTTTCATTTACTTTCTCTTCGATGCTTTGTAAATTTTAAGAATGAAATCACAGTAACTTAAAAGATCTAAAATAATATATAGTAATGCCACGAAGTCATTCAGAAATTCATTCAAACTTGAGAGCACAGCTTTGTACACCAGGTATAATTATTACTCTGATGACCAGGTAGAGACAGCGATTAACGGTTTTTAGAAATAAATAATAAAATGGAAATAATTATACACCGTATAACTTCCATTTCGCACTATTTCCTTAAAATGTTTTCGGATATTGAAATGTAACATTTTTGAAACCTTTATGTGGTTTGGAAACCGTACCATAAACCTGCCCTACTAATTCTCTCTTCTCAAAGCGATCTCTTTAAAATGAAAAACAGACTCCTCCCCACGCGAGCGAGCCGTTCGCAATTTGCCTCCGGCAGCATTTTTCATTCGCGTATCCGCCCTTAAAAAAATGCCAAAAACAATCGCTCAAAACACACCACCTACTTCAGCGACCAGTGTGTAAGGGATATAAGAATTTATGAGGTACGTTATTAATAATAAAACGCATTACATTATCCATCTTAATATGTCAATACTGAAGCACGATACTTGTTTCGCCGGAAATCCAATATCATGACCCTACATTTCATGACCGTAATTAATGTATATCCGACAGGTAAAAAGAGATTAATGCTCTTCATCTATTTAATATTTCAAAACAGGCAAAAATAAACCCACTCTTTCTCTGACAAATTAATGCCCGTTGGCTCGCGGTTGGGTGACAGTGCGACAGCAAATTTTTCGGCGCCTGCGCACACGAGCACTGCTCCACACGTGTTTGTGAGCGCGTGGGTGGGTCTGGACATTCTTTTCAACGAGCCGCGTAATTACCGTGAAGCTCTTATAAATAAAATCGATTACATTCCGTCGAATTGTTTACGGATATTTTGGGCATACAATGCATGGTAAAATAAACATTTTCCGCGGCAATGAATGGTCAGTGAGCGACGTGATATGGGCGGGAGTAAGGGAGGATGAGAAGGGTGGAGGGGGAGAGAATGAGCGGGGCAAAGGGAGGGCGTGATCATGGGCAGTGCGAGGAGATATGGTATTTGAGTGAGTGGTCTGGAGAGCGAGTGAGGGAATGAGTGAATGAGCGAGTGCCTGTGAGTACGTAAGGGAGGATGAAAATTCGTATTCGATTATTTAATTAATTAATTTGTTTATTTATTTATTTATTTATTTATTTATTTATTTATTTATTTACTTATTTATTTACGTCAAAAAACAGTTAAAAACTGTGTATGACGTGCTATGGAGAGAAGTTAATTCGAAGTTACATTTATGTCCAGAAGCAAAGCAAGAGACCATCTAAGCATTTGCTCGAGGATCACGGGAACTGGACGAAAATCTGATCGAGAAGGGGATCAGTGACCCAGAAGCTGAAGTACAATACTTGTTACAGATCCTCCAATTATCCTACAATTATACAATCCAAATGATATACAATACATTAAATGTCATTTTAAAAATTAATATTACTTTCCTTTTGGATTCTCCGTATAGCCTCTAATTGTATAGAAACAGTTGTGCAGCTGAAATGATTTTACTTGGGACTTAAATTTTTGTATCGATTAAGTGTAATGGCAATAGAAAAGGGGTGAGGAGCTGGAGATAATGACCAGTGGGTGTGCAGACAGAGGAGCACCAATGTGAGCGAAGTGTATTAAAACCTGCGAAGAGAAGCTTGTGTGGGGAAGATATGGTGAGGAATGCGGGTGGTGACTAAGCGGATAAGTGAATGGTATAAGAACCCGAGTGGGTGGATAAAACGGACAAGATAAGTTAGTAGATAAGATAAGAAAGCAGAATAACGATTGGGTAAGCGGGTGACTGGGTGGATACATTGTGTGCGGGTGGATGAAAGTGTGGGAGGATGGATGAAGAGAAGAGTACATGGATGAACGGGTGTGAGGGTGGGTACGCAAATGAGTATGTAAAACGAGTGTGCATCTACAAATAGATAAAGTGATTGCATACGGGTGGACGAACGGGCGAGCAGATGAACGCGCAAGTGAACGAGTAAGTGGACGAGCAAGCAAATGAGGAAGTGAGTGGGCGAGTGATCGGTCGAGTGAGCGGACAAGTGAGCGGGCAAGTGAGCAGGCGACTGATCGGGTGAAGAGAGCGAGTGAACTGGCAAGTGAACAAGCGAGTGAACGTGCGAGTGAGCAAACGAGTGAGTGAGCGAGTGGACGAGCGAGTGAGCGGGCGAGTGAGCGGGCGAGTGAGCGGGCGAGTGAGCGGGCGAGTGAGCGAGCGAGTGAGCGGGCGAGTGGACGAGCGAGTGAGCGGGCGAGTGAGCGGGCGAGTGAGCGGGCGAGTGAGCGGGCGAGTGGGCGGGCGAGTGGGCGGGCGAGTGAACGAGCGAATGAGCGGACAAAAACGAGTAAGCAGGCGAGTGAGCGAGTGAGTGAGTGAGCGGGCAACTGAGTGGGCAAGTGAGCGGGCGAGTGAGCGGGCGAGTAAGCGGGCGAGTGAGCGGGCGAGTGAGCGGGGGAGTAAGGAGGCGAGTGAGCGGACCAGTGAGCAGGCGACTGATCGGGTGAATGAACGAGCGAGTGAGCGAGCGGACAAGTGAACAAGCGAGTGAGCGGGCGAGTGAGCGGGCGAGTGAGCGGGCGAGTGAGCGGGCGAGTGAGCGGTCGAGTGAGCGGGTGAGTGAGCGGGCGAATGAGCGGGCGAATGAGCGGGCGAATGAGCGGGCGAGTGAGCGGGCGAGTGAGCGGGCGAGTGAGCGGGCGAGTGACGAGACGGATGAACGAGGTGGTAACCGTGCGGGTGCGTGGTGGTAGGGTTTGTGGGCGATCGGGCGGGTAGATGACTGCGCTGCAGACTGAGTGCGCGGGCGAGTGGGTGCGGCCCGCGATCATTATGCGCTGCTTTTGATATAAACATGCCGCGCCCGGAGGCGAGTCCACCGCGACACAATGCGCCATTGACACCGACTGACCGACCGACCGCGCTCGTTCCACAGCGCGCCGGCACAACAACACAGCGCGAGCCCTGGAATTCCTATTGCCCCTCTATGATTATTTCAAACCCTCCAACTAATTTGTATATTCAAACATTATTTTCAATGTAAATAGATATGAATAGATAAAATAAAAAATAATCGTCAACAATAAAATATTATTTTAAAATTTTCAACTTCAATTTGCAGGTTTGAATATTGTCACGGAACACTAAAAATGAGGTAATTTCACGAGAAACATACGTGCTGCAATGTAACATATGAATGTAATATAAATTACAGATTTTATTGAGGAAGATGATATCTATTTTATCCATCCATACGGAGTTCCTTGATCCGGGAATAAACGATTTTGTAAATAGATATTTTGAAAAGATATGGTCATTAAATTTTGTAAGGAGTAAACAATTCTAAAGAAATTATTGTGCGATAATGAGTGTTGTAATTGAGTATGCACTGTGATGAAATACCATAATGAATACCCAGATTTCAGAAGAGTAGAAACAATATTATAACATATTCTTACAACTCAAGAGATCCATGAGGTGAAGTCAATAGCTACGTGATATTTATTTCATCTGAGAAAATAATTGTAATTTCCTTTTATTCTTGATTTATTGTATGCTTCCTGAAATATTTTGCAGCCTGCAAGCATTTATTGATTTTACATTTCACTCTGATTGTGATAGAAAATAAATAAAATTGCAGTCATAAAATCATTAAGCATAAGTCAATTATTTTATTTGATCGTTCAATTATGACCTAGTTAGTGTTATTTGAAGTTATCAAACACTTTACGTATGATGTCTTAGAATCCATTTACTAACAGTCTGTTCAAAGTCGGACAAACCACTAAAAAGAAAATAAGCTGTAAATATTGAATTTCTCTCGGATTTCAAACATAATGAATTGATATATTTTCATAAACCCTTTTCTGGGCAAACAATTCTACAGACGCAACCGGTTAAGCGGGGTTCAGCGGACCCAAGAGTGTCTGTGACGCGATTATGCTTGCAGATATACTTTTCAGACGCCAATAATGAAACAGAACGTTCTAATAAAGTTGTTTAGTTTAACAAAACCTTTGAAAGTACTTAAATTTGGATTTTAAAACATTTTTTCTTACAGATCGCACCCACTGTTCATCTAGTCAGGATCCATACAGACTGGTTTGAACATATGCTACAACTCTTTGTTTCCTACTTTATCTTCAAAGACACAAATGACATACTTCTGGGCCAGTTATAAAGATTCTGAGTTGCGGGAGCTGCTTCTTTCCTAGTAACGTGTGTGATTGATAGACGAAAGGTGTCATTCAATCCTATTCGACTGTCTCATTACATTTTGTGTACGCACCAAATCCTTCGCGATATAAACAAATAATCTCTCTTGTTTCCTAACATTCAGTAAGGTCAGCAACATACTTGTCGCTGTGCGTTTTCCCGCAAAATCCAGGCCGCTCACGACTTCAAAGACTCACTCTCCAGACTCTTACTAAACCACTATATACTAATCTGCAACGACACTGTCTACAAAGGAGCCATTCTCAGAAACACTTGGTCTGAGATATCGTTAAAATTAATTGCGGAACACAACATCCGTCCATCCCTTAGGCACGAAGCGGTCTTCAAGTAAATGACGAAACAAAACCAGAAAATACAATATTATACGAAGATTAAGAGACCTGGGCCCAGTGAACCCCACTTGCCCGGTTGCGGCTGAAAAAAGATAAAGACTTCTTAATTTATTATTCAGAAGTGCTTTCGTAGAATGGTTGCGGGTACGATTAAAAAACACCATGCGCCAACAAAGTCACAAGAAACAATCTCAACCCGTTCCATACTTTTCACGTAAAATATTAAAACTCTTGTTGCGGGGTCCAATGAACTCTGGTAGCCCGGATTAGAATTAAACTAAATTAATGATTAGGATAACATTTACACTGACTAACTTATAAAATGAGAAAATGATGTTATATCCCTCCTTGTAAATTACTCCAAAAAGGTAAAATAAAATTTTGACATGAGATTATTAAATTACAATTTCCTCTCTTCTGGTTATTATTCTTGTTTTTACATTAATATTGATATCCTTCAATTATTTAACTTCGATTTAAAAGCATACGACAATTAGCAAAAATCTTACATTTGGTTGAATCTCTAATTCAATCACCTGATGACACGTGATCTTTCCACCAAGTAAAGTTAAAAATTTTTCATATAATAAAAAGTAAAATTTGAATGCAATACTTTCTTTTACTTCGTGTATCGATTTACTATATGGTCGACACAATGATCGTAGGCTTTTCATTTAATTAAACTGTTTCCCGTACATTTTACGTGAGCGGCATCTTTAAAATTTTCATCAAAAACTTGTTGTTTTTTTTAAATGAAATTTTGATGATTTTGATGATGATCAAACATAGTATTGAGAGAAATGAAAGTGCAAATGTTTTTCCATTCGAAGATGTTTCATAGAAAAATTAATCCGCAAGTTCCGTCAAAATGACAAATGGCACTTCCGTATATTGTAAACGGGAGCATAGAGTTCACATAAATCGACGTAGAATTGGATTGCGACGTCTCCGAATACACGACGTTACAACAAAGATATTAAAATACATAGCTGTAGGGACGCCAAAGAGATTAAAAACATGCCGCTATAGCACGCCCACGAATGTAGTACGCGCCTCCCCGGAGGAGCGTTTTCTGTCTCGCTCCTCCCCCGCTCCCGGCGTTTCCCCGCTCGAAGAGTCCCGTGCTCCCGGGGTTGCCGCGAGGCCAAAGCGAGAAAAGCAAGGGCGTTGCCGACCGCAAACCGGGCCGGCGGCGGTGGCAGGGCGGCCGCGCGGCGGCGCACGGACGTCTGCGGGGGGGGTGGCGGGGGGCAGGAGCGGCTGGGTGGAGCAGGCGGTCGGTGGCTACGCAGGAGGATACAAGGAGACGGAGGGGGGTGGGGGCGGGGCGGCGGGGAGGCGGGGGCCCGCGCGGGCGGCGGCGCGGGCGGCGGGGCGGCGGGGCGGGGTGGCGGGTTGCGGGTGAGGCGGGGGCGGCGGGGCGACGGGGCCGGCAGCGGGCGGTGGGCCCGGCGCGGTGGCGCCGGGGCCGGGGCGGCGGGGGCGGCGGGGCTGTGAGCTGTGCAGAACGTTGCGTGAGACGGTGGAAGGGGGGGGCGAGCCCGGAGGCGGGGCGCAAGGGTGCGGGATGCAATTTGCGGCGGAAGGAGCGCGGACGCCGCTTGGTGGGGATATATGACTGCCCCGCCCGCAGACGGCGCCCACAGCGCGGTGGCGCCTCTCCCCCCCGCCCTCCGCACCCTGCGGCCCCGCGCCGCCCCCGCGCACCCCATGCGCCGGGTCGCCCGCGCGCCCCCCCTGCTCCTGACTCCAGGGCGGCTCCGCCCTCGGCGGGGTCGCAAGCTCCCGAATAAAGTTTCACATAGCGGCTGGGCTCCGAAAAGATAAAACCGCCGCTGCCCCCGGCCCCTGCGCGCCGACCTCGCCTAGCCTGGCTGGCGTACGGCTCCGCCTCCGCCCCGCATGCTTGGGTGCGTGCCTTCGCTGCGCTGCCTCGCCGCCTCCGCCGCCTCCGCCGCCTCGCCGCTTCCCCGCTCCCGCCGGGCCTCCGCCGCCTCCGCGCGCCGCCCCGCCTCGCCGCCTCCGCCGCTCCGCGCCTCCGCCGCCTCGCGCGCTCCTCCGCCCTCATCGCCTCTCTCGCTTCCTTCCGCCTCGCTCGCCAACCTCCGCTCGCCTCCGCCTCCGCCTCCGCCTCCCGCCTCCGCCGCCTCCGCCGCCTCGCTCTCCGCCTCCGCTCCCTGTCGTCCGCCTTCCGCCGCCCACCGCGCCGCCCCACGCGTCGCCGCCCACCTTCCGGCCGCCAACCTTCCGGTTCTTGTGTCCGCCTCCTGCTCCGCTGCCGCCGCGTAGGGAGCGCTTTGAGCGGAGGAGCTGGTCGCGGCCAGGCCTGCCAACCGCCGCGACGCGGACGGGGCGCGACACGCGCGGATTGCGGGGGATTAGTGCGCAGTGGGGCGCCGCGCGCGAAACGTCTCGGGCGGCTAAACTCGCTCGCGGAAGTGACAGGCCGTTTGTTCACGTGGCGACAGGTGTGACGAGGAGGTTTCATGAGCACACGTACTGAATATGCGCAGAAATCTGAACAGATAACTGGGTAATGACCTTTCGTAGAGCAACGTTTTTCTTGATCTAAAAACATCTGAGAAATCAAAACTAAGTATTACCCCTAGATATATTTTATTATTTATGAGAATCATTAGACACGTCTTAAGAGACATCGAAGTTCGTGGTATGGTCAGGGCAAAAAAAAAAATTTCCAATTTCAACGTATTACTTTACAGTAGTACGTGTCTAAATACTAAAGGTGTTCGCGGAAGTTTCCCTCCGTACATTAATATGACCACAGAACGTCTGGATGTACTACTGACAACTGAAAATCTCTTAATTTTTGCATTAGAGTAGCCAAACAATACCAAACTCATGCTCTGGAAATGTTTCAATCCAATTTTTTTTCTATTAATATAATACATTACAGCAGATCAATTCACGCCGTGATAAAACGCAAAAATACTCGGAATATGGGACGTAAACCGGCGCAGGAACATTTGCCCTCCACTGCCACCTCTCCCGTGTCCGCCCCTGCATTGCGAGTTTTTTTTTTCTTAGCTCCCTTCTAAGAAAGAAACACCACTTACCCTCTTAAGCGTGCGATTCTGGGATTATTTTGAATGGGGAAATTTGCAAAGGAACCTGTCACAGTCTCTCAACAGCTCAAACCGCACGGACCAGTCGTTACCGGATACCAGGGCTTAGATTTTTCCCAGAAAGAAATTATATTTAAATAACCATTTTAGAAAACCTAGCCACTTTCAACGAACGATTTTCAACGGGTCGATATTTGATTGAGCAAAGTTAGACCCCACTCCAATACCATTCGTTCAAATAGAAGGAATGGACAACTACCATGCCAGTGAAGGAGAAGAGGAAAGACTCTTCGCAGCGAGAGGAGCAGAGGTATAGATTCATTCAGATGAAAATTTCCCTCTGGCGAGCTTCGAGCAGCCACTTCGGTTCTTGAGAGAGCGCGCTCCTGCCTTAGTCGCAAAGTGCAAGACAATTTGTTACCAGTGAACAGTGTTATGTGAGGGAGTGGTACTGCCTGTACATTTAGGGGACCGTCCCTCCGCATTGTAACTCGTCTAGGGTCGCATGCTGACGGGTGATTGCGTTGGTCACCAATAGGCAGTATCTGATGGAGCCGATTCAATGGTAATCTGCCAGCGATTACTATTCGCTCCCGCTAGCTTTGCTGACGGTCTCTCGCTGCCGCCGCCACCACCGCCATCGCTGCCACCGCCGTTACCGCCGCCACCGCCGTCACCACCGTCGTCACCGCCACCACCATCCCCATCGCCGCTGCCGGGGCAAAGGGCAGCCGAAATATACAGAAATTACTGTAAGACGGTGCTTCTTTGACAGCTACTGCTTGGCCACTATTGCCAACATACCTGCAGGTTATGTCGCCGCACCCATTTTGTCAGTGCGTTCGTTTACAGTTAGCTCTTTTGTGTCTTCATCACTATCTCTTGCAATGCCATCGACCTGCTTTACTTTGATCTGTTTTATGACCTGTCAAAGTAATCCTTCTTAGAGTAACGCGATGTAGTAGAGCGCAGAGGCCCCCTTTCTTTTCTCGCCAGGGACACTGGGTGGATTGAACAGTGACCTCAGAAAAATACGTTGTTTCTCGTAATCGTTTCTTATTTTGTGAGCCACGCATTGACATTGTTATCACCACACATTGACTTAAATTCGTATTAATTAGGATCCAAAAGGTGTGAATCTTTCTTCTAGCAAAGCATGTGTGTGTTACCTTGCTCCCTCCCGCATTCCAGGAAGGCATAAAGGTAGTGCAAACTTAATTAAAAATCCTTCTTCGTCATCAAATGGGGACGGGATAATTACAACACCTAGAAACAACTGATATTATTTTAAATTATATCATAAGGCAATTTAAAATTCAGACTCAAATTCCAGAATTGTGCCAGATACTGAACTGATTTTTCCAAGAAGTCTTGAGTAGCCCATTTCAGACGAAACGTCTCGGCGACGAAAGTACTTCACGCAAATGGAAAATCATTTGATGACATGGTGTATCTGACGTCGTATCATTTCTGCATACCAATAGATAATCTAGGCAGATAAGAACTGTGAACGACGGAAATAATGTTAACAAATTTTAATTTAAGGGGAAGATTTACTTTGAAAATTTCTTATATTGATGTCTTTGGAACACAATAAACATTAACTTTTTTTGACATACCACCAAAGAACCTGTATAGTTTATTGTATGCTAACTAAATTAACTTACTACTCACTGAAGAGGTGGTTACATCAATTAAATTAAAAACACTTAATCAATGGATAATTTTTCATTTGGGCAGTGACTACTGTATTGTCACCGCAAATAAATAATTTTACATTTGATTTACGATTTATTTTACTTTCACATCGAGACCTTTTCTGATCTAAAATAAGTTCTTACTCACTGGAAAGATTTTTCCCACAGAAAATCTGTTTTTTATTTTCACATTGCAGAAGATTGATTGTGAGTCGACACTAAGAAAACTCCCCCTAATAACATGAAAGGGGCACTGAAAGGGCTTTTTTGCATTGTAATATACAGAATGAGATCTTTTTGGACAACGTACTATATTTTTTTAGATTTAGCATGCCTGGGTGTACCTACTCAGTAACATGAATTATAAAAACGCCCAGAAATTCGAAATCAAAGTAAAATGAAATTGATTACTTGTTGGTCTGTGCAATTTAGTTGCAGAGGTCTAAACAATGTTTCTGTTTTTAATCACATTTGACAATGTAAGAATGTTTACCCATCTACACTAGCGGGCCTTGGTATTATTATTATTATTATTATTATTATTATTATTATTATTATTATTATTATTATAAAAGGGCAGGAACGGGACATGGTCTCTCACATATATTGTCCCAGTCCCATGTGCAACGAAGGGGTAAGATCCCAAAGAGGGAAGATTGTATGCAATCTGCCACTCGTGTTTTGTTTTTCGATTGCGATTGCATATATAGAGTTTCAACTGTATTGTTAGCTGTAGTACCTAGTAATAGTTGAATAAATCGCTCTATTTAGCAAAGAGTTACATTTTTACAGCCTTTAGTGAGATGAGTTATTTCGGAGGACAGTCCTTCTAGTGAGAATAAGGGGATCCATACACTCTTAAACAAGGCGTTCAAGTGGTTGTGGCGGTTTGTGCCGAGGTAAATGCTCGTATGTCACCGCCGCATTTCCACTGGTTATTCACTTTTTCGATTTTTTTACGTTGGAAAGAATATTGTTGCTCCAGGATATTGATACCACATGTGTGTGACATATTATCTCCCGGGAGGGAGCAGTGTTCCCCCACTGGGATCAGAGATTTGGGTCTCACCTACATGTTGTGTTGTGGGCTTTCCTTACCTCGCCTTATCTACCCCAGCCGTGGCCAACACTGAGCTCTGACTGGTCTCTGACTGGACGCGTGTGCTAGTTTGTCCGTGTGTCTTGTAAGTGCGCGTGTCTAACGGCTGAGAATGGGACAAGGCTGAGCAACATTGTTGGCCGATTGTTAAAGTACTACTCCATCCTAATATTATTAATGCCTAATATTATGAATAGGAAAAAAAATATAAAAATAATAAAAAATAAACCGGAAAAACTGCCGATCAGAACAGCCGACCGGTAGCAACTAGCCAGTAGAATTCTCCTCTAGTTAGACCCATCTTTAGCTTAAAATTTCTCTACCGTAGGGATTCAAACTTTCCCGACCTCACGTTGAACGTTGCTGCAGAGGCAACTGTGATGCCTCAGACCTATCGGCTGGTTTCCTCGCATGAGAGTAAATGCAACTCTTTGGTTACGTAAGGGATCTGAACAGGGTCGACGAGGGACACGGGAACTCCGACCTGCGCATTTGGGTTTGCCGGGTTGTCGAGCTGTCGGGCTGTCGGGGTGTTGGATCGTCGGACTATCGAATTGTCGGACTGTCGGACCGTCGGACCGTCGGACCGTCGGACCGTCGGACCGTCGGACCGTCGGACCGTCGGACCGTCAGACCGTCGGACCGTCGGACCGTCGGACCGTCGGACCGTCGGACCGTCGGACTGTCGGGCTGCTGGGCTGTCCGTCTGTGGGACAGTTGAGCTGCCAGGTTGTCTGCTGTCGGACAATAGGACTGCCGGACAGTCAGACTGTCGGACTGTCGAGCTCTCAGGTTGTCGGACTGTCAGACTGTCGCACTTTCGAGCTGTCGGGATGTTGGACTGTCGGCTGTCGACTGTTGTACCAGTTCAAACTATCCGACTGTCTGACTGACGAACCGACGGCCAAACGGACCACCGGCCCACCAGCCCGACAGACGTCGGCTGTCGGCTAACATGCGGCGGGCAGCCTGCGTCCCTTGCACCTACGTAGGCCCTCGTTCACGCCCTCATCGTTCGCCCTCGCCCACACCCTCACCGGAACCCGCCGAGATGCGACCTGCGGGCGCGCGCGCTTTCACGTATTCTCCTCGATGACTCGTGCTTTTGGAGACGCCGCTGCCGACGCAGCAGCACGAATTTGGTGTTCGTGGCTTTCACCATTTATTTTGAGGTTGTACAAAGCATTTCGCGCCCTTCTGCGAACTGGGTTTTGCGGGGTTTGGACCTCTTCGCGCAGTTTTTGCGTTGACAGGAAATGGGTTTGATGAAGATTTTCTCGGAAATCTTCCCGTTTCTTTTGATAAAGCGCTTTTTAAAATGGCTTTCTGAACTCACGTTTCAGGCTGTTTTACAAAAATATCTGATTAAAATTAGAATTTCCGCGAATTTCAATTTCATATGTAAACAGCAGAAATGATCTCGTATATTTTTTTAAAAAAGAAATTTACATAAATATACACTGTCGCAATACTTTTTTTTCATTAAATAAGGTATTATGAATTGGAGCGGACCTGGATGGCCGAGGTGGCTAAGAGCGTGTACCGCCTCAGCGCTGCTGTCCCAAGGGTTGCGGATTTCAGTCCCGCCTCGGACATGGTTGTTTGTTCCTTGACTCGCATGTGTGATGTGTTGTCGCGGGGGCCTCGCTTTCAGCTAACCCCAGATCGAAAGAGCCCGCAAGTGTGTTGGTGGCTAGTGTATGTTGGAATTTACGTCACATCTTTTCGTGAAGGGTAACCGGCTGTTGGCTGGTAAAAGCTCTAGGAAAAAAATGAATTGGACATAATACTGAATATATTAAATTATTACATTTAACAAAGAGAGTGAACTAAAATTGAATGGAGCCAAATTTTGTTTAAACAAACGCAAAGCTAATTTTTAGGCGATATTTCAATGATACAAAGATTTTCCCAACCCAAGATCTACATAATCAACGCAATGAACACTGTGTCGTATTTATCTCACGAAAATGGTCTCTTTGAAATTCTGATATTCCTGGTAAAATGATGTAACAAATACCTGGCTATCGTGTGTAAGGGAACTATGTTCAACATGATTTATTCATGGTAGAATCCATCGGTGTCCTGTTAAAATGTTACGAACAATTCGGGAGTAGTCGCATTCACCTCCAGCTCGGGCAGGCCGCTATTGAAACAGGCATGTACACGAACGTGCCCCCATCACCCACGCAAGTACTTTCGTGACCGCGGCAAACACGTGGAGAGGATACACGGGTAGACAGCACGCAACGCTATTTGCCAACACATAACAGAAATTGTTTGCCTTCGATATCACGTACTTCAGTCAATAAACTACGGTTTGCTCCAATTCAACCTTATGAATTCCCGTCTGGTTTCGGAGGTGAAATTATGCCCGCACGCAGGATTTGAACGTTGCGTTGTTTGGTTTCTAATTAGTTGTGGCGCGCCTTGACAATATCCAACAGTCCTGGCGTTTGCCGTTATGTGTCATTCTGTTGGGACATAACTTGAATTAAAATGTTGTTTTCAACTTGGTGGTCAGAAGAGATACTTTAGGATATGCTATAAACATTCGCAGAAGGTTCTTGACTAATAATAAAAAAAAACTAAAAATTCCTGAACACCGGCAAGCACAGACACATATGATATATAACTTTGATTGAGTCAAAAAATTTCTGCTGAAGTAAAGATGGCATTTTCTGTGATGAAGAGGAAGAATTAACGAAACAGCCTGTAATTGTGATTATATTTGTATGCTTGTGAGCCACATACATGGATATTTATACGAATTTATTGATGTGCTAACTCTAAACACTGATGGGAGAACAAATTTCTTTCAATGCGAGAACATGAATTTCATTTTCAGGAAAATGTACCAATTACTATGTGTAGCATTCCGTTCATTACATATTCGTTATTAAATATGACACAAAAGAGTAATATTTGTTGTCGTCGTGAACTACATTCACACAATATTTTCCTTGTTATTTTGCGTTCGCTGGCTAAAACAACTTTCAAGTTATTATAATTGTTATCCGAAAATGTTTAATGTCATATGTGTATGGTTTCTATAAACTAGTGACTGTAACAGGTAGAACATTTTACTGATTGAAAACTCCAATATGATAGATTCTAAGCCAATACTCTCCAACAAATACTAATATCTATCATGGTAGAGACAGCCTTGCCTTCATTGTAATCTGCTACTCAGGAGATATAAATAAATCTCTATACGTCTACATTTTCCTTGTAATGCCCCAGTATATGTTGCTGTGTGACGATCAGATAATTAACTTCTCAGGTTGGGAAGACCGGAATGCGGCATAGGAATGTCTACATGCTAACCATCCCCCCCTTAACCGACGGTCGTGAGGCAGTGACGACATCTGTAGGCCTGAGCCTGTTCAAGGTCTGTCCCGCCAAGTACACATACATAAAACCTACAAGCTCTATTAAAAGATTCTTAATATACCTGTCGTAGTACTTTAATACGTAAGTCACCAATCAATGGTTTTATTCAATCTGAGACAATTTGTCATTGAACCATATGATAAAATCTTTAGCTTTATGATGGCAGTGGCGTTTGGAGAAACGAAGTGATCCCGGATAAAACTTTAATCAACCCCAGGAACAGTAGCTATCTCACGTTTCGTAACAAGACGCGACCTTCAGACGTGTCACGCAATACTGAGTATCTTCCCTAGCGGTGTCCGGCGCTGTCATCTGAGATTCCGCGATTTCCAGCAAGGCTTCGTTAAATGGTGTAAAATACTTTAGAAACCGTCGTCTTCTCTACCGAAAGGTTGTTGGAGTTTCACCGTTTGGGGCAAGAAACGTCCGGCAGCGAAGTAGCCGACTCACGAAACCGCAGCGGCAGAGCGCTCCGGCCGTAAATTAGCAGGACGGACGTTTCCGCGGAGGAGGAGGAGGAGGAGGAGGAGGAGGAGAGGGAGGAGGGCACGACGATGCTGTAACGGAGGCGGAAGAAGAGGCGGTGGAGGCGATGAAGTCGGTCGTGAAGATGGCAGGGGGCACTTTTTGGAAAATAACGAGGAAGGTAGAAGGTAAACGCGGTGCAGGACG
>BOPP01000062.1:2469015-2491651 GCA_017312745.1 Gryllus bimaculatus
TCTCTAATTCGGAGCTAGAGACTCCGGCGCAGCTCCTGGATCTCCTTGACCTGGCGGGTCGCATCCGCCCTCCCCCCCCCACAGCTTTTGACCTCTGCATTCAGGGCGACGCATCGTCGTGTTCCTCGCTCCACTGCACTTGTACCTGGGTTTCGATGACCATCCACCCCCACCCCTGTCCACTCCCTAGACCTACCCCATCTCGCCTTCCACACCATTTAGCCAGCTCACTGACCTTCTGACCTTCAGAATCAGCACTCAGCCATCACTGACCTTGAGCCACCAAAGTAATATTGAAAATATTGGACCATGTATAATCAAAATAATTATGAAATTATTTCTATCGCCATCATTAGTTGAATGTTCTTTTACATTTGATAACAAGACATCCCTTTCTTTAATAACATTTTTGCCCTTCCCGCAGTGTAACCCAAATTAATTAATTTTATTTTTAGTTTACTACTATACCTACTCTTTCCTTTCTTCTTAAAAAAATTACAAAGCTTGACACTAAATGTATTTATTGTTGAATGCTGTTCAAAACTGATTAAAAGACAATGATTGAAATTTTGTATTCATTCTTTATTTTAATCTATTTTTTAGACTGTATTGCAACTGCCATAGTTTAAGCTATCAAAATCTATTTTTCTCTGTAAAGTTAAATAGATTTTATATATGTGTTATATTAATAATTATACTGTACAATCAGAAAAATAGATTTTATTACTATGCAGTTACACTACAATTTAAAATTAGCAAAAAAAGATGAATTACAAAAAATCTAGATGAACTTGTCAACAAACTTTGCGTTAAAATGTTTGGGAACCCAACTGGAGGTTTAAGAAACACTTATTCTTACTGACGGTGTTACCCCTGCACGTCCGGTCTTTCCCAAAACCGCCCTCACCTGAATTTCTCCCCAAACCGTCACAACATCCTTCTTCCAGCTACTCCATCTCCAGCGACACGTACATCTCAGGTATTTTTTCCGCTCTCCAGATAACAAGCAAAGGAAAGAAAAGATTTGCCAGAGTTCCGCTTCTCTTAGGGGTTTTTGCTGACCCACTTTTAATGGACGAATCATTTAGTGCGCTTTGAAAGAATTTATCAGAATTCTTTATGAGAATTAGTTGAAAAATTTTTTTCTAGCACGCTATTACCTCCATAAAAAAACTTTTAAAGCGTTTGTGTACGAAATATTTGCCTTCGCGTTATTCGTGTGCCTGCAGAAACTGTTTTAAGTTAACTGTATACAATGGAATGTTAATAAATTATTCTGGGCTAGGGCATCTATAAAACACTTTTTTTTTCAATAGGATAATAAAAACATTTGTATTAAAATATGTGAATTCGTTTGTTAAATCGCACTAATTGAACATCAACAAAGTCAAAACTGAAATAAAAATATTTACATGGATTTAATACAATGACCCAATTTCCTTCTAAAGAACAAATTAACCCTTTGTGCATTATTATTGTAATAAAATTAATTTATTGCATCATCACTTTAAGAAATACATTGATATTGGACTAATATGTGATCCCCGTTAAGAAGACTGAATAAGTGAAAAGAAATGAAGCGCTTATAATGGGTTGGTCCTCATCAAACTAATTTTAGCATCTAGCCCACCAAAAAATGTTTTAAAAAAATATTTTTTTATCTCTTAATTTCTTTTAGTACTTTCTCACTCATTTATAATTCCCTGCGTTATTAAATAACAAATGGTGATGGTACGCTGATTCTATTATTATACTAGAATGCCAACTCTTGCAAGAAAGCCAAAATTAATAAACAGATAAAAAATTAAGATCCATATAACAATTAATCATTATTTCTTTCGGTCGTGTTAGCTAATGAACAAGATCCATCCAAGAATTGAAACTGCATTCGTACCGATACCGTTACCAAACACCCAACTCTATTAACATCTTCGCTGTATTGCTTTACGATTCAACTCCCATCGGTCGACGAGTGCAGAAAATCGTGACCGAAGTGAAAACTGAAATAATGACCTACCCGCGTCGTGTCCGCGCTGTTTGATATGTGAACCGATCTCACGCGATCTTCGGCCCGAGGCCTTCGGAAAGAAAGTAAACGCAATTGGCAGGTGGCCGTGCCGCGAGGGCTTTCATGAACAAGCGATCCAGGCTGCTCGGAGGGGTCCCGATCGCGAGCGCGCGTGTGTGTATGTGTGTGTGTGTGTGATTGGGAGGGAGGAGGGGTGAAAGAAGGGGCCCGTTTTAAATAATAGCGGCGGCGCTGGTCGAAATTGAAACTCGCCGCGCCCGGGCGTAATTTCGCCCGAGCGTGCGCCGCGTGGACGAAGTAAGGGGCCGCCTCCCCCCCACTCCGCTCCCCCCGCCCCCCCGCCCCCCCGCTCCACCACCGCGACATAATGACGGGAGGAGGGACCGATGCTGGCCTCGCGAAGTCGAGACTCTCGAGGGATGTGCACTCGTCCCACACACGGATTCCCTCGGTCGTGGTTTCACTTTTGTTTTTCGGTCAACTCGATCTTCGTTTCTTATTGTTCGGCACAGTGTCGTCGATGTAGGTACAGAGAAAGTGAAGCGATCCAAAATTGTAATTTTTGTAAGAGAAATTATTTCCTCCAACGGCTTATTTCGAGCCAAGGACGGAAGGTGTAATTCTCTATTACTTCTGGTGTCGTTTTTCGTAAACTACTTTTTTTCATAAAAAGTATTATTTTGTAAACTAGAAAATTGATTTGTCAAAGGCGTGTTTTTTTCTTCATTAACAATTATTATTTCATGTGTCATTCATTATTTGATGACTAACTTAAAGACTTCATCCAGAAACGTTCATTCATTCAAATAAAATTATTTTGAGTAGATGCAGAGAGTCCGTCTTTGTGAATAATTTTTGTCATTTGGTCGTTTAGCAGTCTTTACCCCTTTTTCACATCATCGATCTTAATTTATACATTATTCATCAAGATATTTACACTGGTTTATATCCACACAGGTCAACAATAAATACATTTAATACAACAAGCATTGAAATTTTTTTAACAAGGACGGAAATATTATATTTTTTTTAAAATTTTATAATGCAAATAGATTAATTAATTTTGTCACACTGCGAAGTAAAATTTAATAAAGAAGGTATGTGAGTTTTATATGTAAGGAGCGTTCAACTAATAAATGCGATAGAAATAATTTCATATTCATATTGATTATGTATGTTTAATATTTCAATATTAAAATGGGGCTCAGAAGGTCAGTGATTGCTTCTGCCCTCTCTTTTACCTCCTTGAACCCCGAGATCGGCTTCGTCCATGCCATTTCCAACCCCTCCCCAGTTCATGCAGACCCGTTTTTCATCTAGGTCTTGCCATGAACCCCTTCCACGAACAACACGCCCGTCCACAGTGAAATCCACTCTGACTCCACTTCTCCTTGTATCACCGAATCCGTCGGCTACTGGTTCCTACCTCCTTCTTTGACCCCGAATCTTGGGAGAAGCTCTTGGGCTCGCCTTCGCGACCCGTCCTGTGCAGATCCGTCCGCTGGCCTCTTTCCCTCTCCGACCAGCGAGTCTCGCTCCGTCACCCACGTCTCCACCTTCACTCTCTAATTCGGAGCTAGAGCTCCGGGCGCAGCTCCTGATCTCCTTGACCTGGCGGGGTCGCACCGCCCTCCCCCCCCCACAGCTTTTGACCTCTGATCAGGCGACGCATCGTCGTGTTCCTCGCTCCACTGCACTTGTACCTGGGTTCGATGCCATCCACCCCCACCCCTGTCCACTCCCTATACCTACCCCATCTCGCCTCCACACCATTTAGCCAGCTCACTGACCTTCTGACCTTCAGAATCAGCACCTTCAGCATCACTGACCTTTGAGCCACAAAGTAATATTGAAATATTGGACATGTATAATCAAAATAAATATGAAATTATTTCTATCGCATCTATTAGTTGAATGTTCTTTACATTTGATACAGACATCCCTTCTTTAATACATTTTGCTTCGCAGTGTAACCAAATTAATTAATTTATTTTTAGTTACTACTATACCTACTCTTTCCTTTCTTCTTAAAAAAATTACAAAGCTTGACACTAAATGTATTTATTGTTGAATGTTTCAAACTGTTAAAAGACAATGATATGAAATTTTGTATTCATCTTTTTTTAATCTATTTTAGACTGTAGTGCAACTGCATAGTTTAAGCTATCAAAATCTATTTTTCTCTTGTAAAGTTAATATATTTATATATTTGTTATATTAATATATTATACTGTACAATAGAAAAATAGATTTTATACTATGCAGTTACACTACAATTTAAAATAGAAAAAAAGATGAATACAAAATTAGATGAACTGTCACAAACTTGCGTTAAAATGTTTGGGAACCCAACTGGAGGTTTAAGAACACTTATTCTACTGACGTGTGTTACCCCTGCACTCCGGTCTTTCCCAAACCGCTCACCTGAATTTCTCCCCCAACACCGTCACAACATCCTTCTTCCAGCTACGTCCATCTCCAGGACACGTACATCTCAGGGTATTTTTTCGCTCTCCAGTAACGAAGCAAAGGGAAAGAAAAAGATTTGCCAGAGTTCGCTTCTCTTTGGGGTTTTTGCGTGACCCACTTTTAATGGACGAATCATTTAGTGCGCTTTGAAAGAATTTATTCAGGAATTCTTTATGAGAATTAGTTGAATTTTTTTTCTAGCACGCTATTACCTCATAAAAAACTTTTAAAGCGTTTGTGTACGAAAATATTTGCCTTCGCGTTATCGTGTGCCTGGCAGAACTGTTTTTAGAGTTAACTTGTTACAATGGAATGTTTGAATAAATTATCTGGGCTAGGCATCTATAAAACACTTTTTTTTTCAATTAGCGATATAAAACATTTGTATAAAATATGTGAATTCGTTGTTAAATCGCACTAATTGAACATCACAAAGTCAAAAACTGAAATAAAAATATTTACATGGAATTTAATACAATGACCAATTTCCTTCTAAAGAACAAATTAACCTTTGTGATATTATTGTAATAAAATTAATTTATTCATCATCATTTTAAGAAATACATTGATATGACTAATATTGGTGATCCCCGTTAAGAAGACTGAATAAGTGAAAGAATGAAGCCGCTTATAATGGGTTGGTCGTCATCAAACTATTTTAGCATTAGGCCACAAAAAATGTTTAAAAAAATATTTTTTTATCTCTTAATTTCTTTTTATTACTTTCTCACTCATTATAATTCCCTGGTTATTAAATAACAAATGGTGATGTACTTGATTTATTATTATACTAGAATGCCAACTCTTGAAGAAAGCAAAATTAATAAACAGATAAAAATTAAGATCCATATACAATTAATCATTATTTCTCGTCGGTGTAGTAATGAAACAAGAGCCATCCAAGGAATGAAAACTGCATTCGTACCGATACCGTTACCAACACCCAACCTCTATTAACATCTTCGCTGTATTCTTACGATTCAACTCCCAGTCGGTCGACGAGTGAGAAATCGACCGAAGTGAAAACTGAAATAATGACTACCCGCGTCGTGTCCGCGCTGTTTGATATGTGAACCGATCTCACGCGATTCTCGGGCCGAGGCCTTCGGAAAGAAAGTAAACGCAATTTGCAGGTGGCCGTGCGGGAGGCTTTCATGAACAAGCGATCCGGTGCTGTCTCGGAGGGTCCCGATCGCGAGCGCGCGTGTGTGTATGTGTGTGTGTGTGTGTGTGTGTGTGTGTGTGATTGGGGAGGGAGGAGGGGGGGAAGAAGGGCGTTTCTAAATAATAGCGTCGGCGTGGTGAAATTGAATACTCGGCGCGCGGGCGGTAATTTCGCCGAGCGTGCGCCGCGTGGACGAAGTAAGGGGCCGCCTCCGCCCCCACTCCCGCTTCCACCCGCGACATAATGACGGAGAGGCCGATTGCTGCCTCGCGAAGTCGAGACTCTCGAGGATGTTGCACTCGTCCCCACACACGGATTCCCTCGGTCATGGTTTCACTTTTGTTTTCGGTCAACTCGATCTTGTTTCTTATTGTCGTGCACATGTCGTCGATGTAGGTACAGAGAAAGTGAAGTGAATCCAAAATTGTATGTTTGTAAGAGAAATTATTTTCTCAACGGCTTATTTCGAGGCCAAGGACGAAGTGTAATTCTCTATACTTCTGGTGTCCGTTTTGTAAACTACTTTGTTTGTCATAAAAATGTATTATTTTGTAAACTAGAAAATGATTTCAAATATGTGTTTTTTCTTCATTAACAATATTATTTCATTGTGTCATTCATTATTTGATGACTAACTAAATGACTTCATTCAGAAAACGTTCATTCATTCAAATAAAATTATTTTGAGTAGATGAGAGAGTCCGTCTGTGAATTTTTTGTCATTTGGTCGTTTTAGGGGTGGTATTTATTTATTTTTTCATTCCCTCGTTACCATTCTATTGTAGATTGACATCCTCTTCGTGACGAATCTGAAACGCAATTTCTTATCCACACAAAGAAAATGCTGTAAATAATTTATACGGATTTGTGGCAAGACATTGTTGTTTCTGCAGTTACGATATTGTTTCATTTTTATTCATAATTTGACCATCGCATGGTTGAGTTTAGTAGGTTGGGTTCAATTGTAAATGCTCTATAACCAAAGTTATATTTAAATGTCTGTTGGAACGTAAGACCACACCACACTTATCCCAACAGTTGAACTGCGAATATTATTGTATTGTAAACTATTGTATTCTATTAAAATACATAAATAAATAAATGATCATAGCATTTTTTAATTGCAATCAAAGGCACTGCATTACCCTTGACACCGAAAACTTGTATGTTAATTCATACTCAGGAGTGTTTGTAACATACTTTCTTATCTGCTCACTCGCTTTTTCAAGGAGCCAAGTCTGCCGCAAGAGGTGCGAAAAGGCACAAACAAATTCCAGAGGGCGAACGGCCTCGCTAAATCACAGAAGGGTCACCCGCATCACCACGAGTCTTGACTGCTCCCTGTGTCAGGCGGCGCCGGGAGGCGAATGCCAGCAGGTTCCACGCGCGAAGGTTCCCTCACACGCGGCGGCTGCATCTCGTTTATTAAATGGCAATTGCAGGGCCGGTTCGTCTCGCCAAAGCCTCGCTGCGGGCCTCTACCTGGGGCGTTCGCTCCGCGCCGGTTGTTACAGCTGCCCGAACACGACCCAGACGGGTGCGTTTTATTTCGAAGGTGGTATGGAGGAAAACTTCTGGCACAACCTCGCGGCTAAAGCCCGAACAAACAACTCTTTATTAAGTTCAACTGCTTCTTTTCTTCAAGACATGGGATATTATTATCAATATTATCAATATTATCAATATTATATTATCAATATTATCAGTATTATCAGTATTATCAATATTATCAATTATTATCATAATCATCATTATTATTATTATTTTATTATTATTATTTATTATTATTATTATATGTTATTATTATTATTATTTGGTATCGGAATTGGCCGTCTAGGACCACCGCAGACATACACTCCGCTTAACTGAGCTCAGTAACATTTATCCCTGGGCAACTGTATGTGACTCCTTATTGGGGAATCAGCATTATGCTCAATTTCATTCCCCAATGGTTGCTAGTTCTTCGGTAACAGAACATAGAATAATGATGATCATGAAAGATGAATGGACGTCACACATATACAGACCTACACAAACACACCCATGCCCGAGGCGGTATTCGAACCCGTGATCCTCTCGTCCGAGATCGCCACGATACTACTGACTTAGCGATCTCGGCTATCCGGATCGGCATAATAATAATAATAATAATAATAATAATAATAATAATAATAATAATAATAATAACAAAAATAAGAATAACAATAATAACAATAACAATAATCATAATTATTATATTATCATTATCATTGGAGAGCCTAAGACTTACAGCCATACTGGATGGATTAATGATGATTAGTGTCCTATAAAGATAAGATGTCAAAGATGAAGAAGGGATGGTGTAATGAGAGACAGGGGGAACGGGGGTTCCCCGAGAACTGCCGAGAGATCGCTTCGCCCACCGACCACATTCCGTGCGAATCGACCGGGCTTATAGCCCCGGTCCAAACGGCGGAGGGCCAGCGGTTGGACCGCTACACCACGGGCTCGAAATCCATTGAATTATAAATGTGTGGGCGTGTAGAACAGTTCAGGGCATTGTTTTGTAGGAAATGCGGGACTGGATAGTCACAAATCCAAAATAATGCAAGTTGTGGCGAGTGGTGACTTTCACAGAGAATCCTGAAAAGTTCGTAAAACGTATATGAAGCATACACTGGTTAAATGCTTAAATTTTACCACAGTATTGTATATGGTATTCTTCACTGAAATTAATTACTTTTTTCATTTTAAAATAGTTCGTGCGTATTGAAAAACTATTTACTATTGTTTATACTTATTACTATTGTTTCAAATAAACCAAGAATGTAAATAATTATAATAATTAAGTTTCATTGTGCAAAAATAAGTTCGTATTTCTTAGAAGCCTTCTTATCAGATTAACCATTGTTAGTTCGAATAATGCTTATGGCAGTCAATGAATTTTTTAAGGGAAAAGCTTTTTTATTGAATTTTGTTTTACTATTACAGAGCACCATTCGGCCTCGTATCTTTGTAGTAGACTGGCCGAGTAATTTTACAGAAACAAAGTGTGAAGTGGGTAACGTGTTGTCACCTCCCAGAATGTAATTTCATTAGCGGAAACCTTCAATCAAAGTTATTGAGAGGATAATTCTGAAAACAATCATTAGAGGGCGATAAGAAGGGTTTAGCAAATAATACGGTAGGTAAGGTAGGTAACTGTAAGAAATATTCTATCATTATCTAATGTCAGAGAGATATTTAAGAAAAATGTGAAATGGGAGACTGTTTCTTCGGTGGGACAGTGAGAATAGATCAGTTATTTATTAAGTGACTGCTCCTTGCACTTTATTTAAATTATTGTAGAATTTATGTAGCAGTTTCGTAATAAATAATTCTAATGCAAGGCTGTTCTTCATTTTCTGGTGGGTTAAATACGAATCGCGTAAATGGGTACGATGGAATTTGGAAAGTACGAAGGCGTGCTGGCAACGTACGTGTTCAGCTGAATACAAGAGGCGCAAACTCACGCGGATAAAACTAACATTTATCCCAAGCGTGTGTAGGCCCCATGCAAGCCAGCTCATCCTCCAGACGGTCCTCGCTTCAAAGCCCTCTCAACTGTCGTTTCGGCGCCCACCCTCAGATAAAACGGACAAAGCGGCGCTTTGACCGACAGACCCAGCCACCGCCTATTCTAAAATGCAGATTGGCCCCAGACTGGACGGACGGCAAGACGAATGAAGGCGATGAAGGGATACGACAGGCCCGCCAATCAGGAAGGAAACGCGCGTTTAGGTTGCCGTATAAACCGGGTAACTATGCGCCCCGTAGGATATGTTCAGTTCAAATTTGTAATATGAGCGTGGAAGCTACAGTATGCTCGTCATGAAGTATGGAATGTCGGGAGCGAGTGAAGAGGTAGATTGTTAATGAACTTAAGCTCTGTCCTTTATTTCTTGATGTGAAAATATATTGTAGAAGTATTAAAACTATGCATAATCCATAAAGAAATGTAAATATACATATCCCTACTTTGAAAGTTATAACATTTTATAATAAAATGTTTTTTTAACATTTCCTTAAAGAGTATTGATTAGCTCAGACATTTTTTACAAACAGAAACGGTCTCACTTGTTAGGCTAAAACGTGCGCTTATCCCATGATTTAGAGTTGACGTAATTTTTTCCGCGAATCACTGAGAACAAATCGAGAGAAAATACTGGATATGAATGCAAAAATTCATCGACTGATTTAGTACGTAATAAAATTGTTCCGATTTCATGGTCTGAAAATTTTATTTATGAAATATATCTTTTTGATTGTTTTTTAAATTTTAAACACCACGTTATATAAAATGAATAGTTTGATATACACGAGCGCGAGTATGTACACTTCAACTTAAAACTAGCAGATTAAACAGAATGTTTTTCAATGGTAATTATTCCATGTAACATAGGTAGTGTTTCTATGCAAAAGAGAATATGTGTGACATTTATTACGATCATTAATATTCTTTAAATTTATGTATTACACGTCTGGTCAATAATTAACTGCTGTCTTTTGATCTTTAATGAACCTGTGAATACAAACGCGAAATTTGACAGTTACACAAATACTGTGGTATATTATTTTGAACAATGAACGCAGTTTTAGTTCCCAAGCCTCTGAAACTACCAACACTCTTTAAGCATATTCTCTGGAACTCGGCACTGCTCCCCTCCTCCGCCGCCTAAACCAGTTCCGATCCTCCCCGTTCTACCCCGCTATTCCCCGCACTGCCATCTTCTCCCACCCCCCACCGAACCACTCCTAACACCGTCGTGTGTCGCTTCGCTTCTGCTAGTGTCCTCTCCTTGCACATCGCTGATTTTTTTCCGCAACACTCGCTAGTCCCCACATCAACCGGCTACTCCGCGTTTCTTTGCTTTTTCTCGCCCCACGCCCCTACTTCTCTCCTCGCTTTGCGTTGAGTCGCCGCGAGCATCCTCTCTAGCTGCTGCTCCTCCTCACTCGTTGCCGTTCCGAACCGCCTCTCTCCTCGCCTTTGCTCCACCTTGCGCCACACGCTATCTCCTCGTACCGGGAGAAGCACCACAGGGTATCCACTCATTTCACAGCAGTGCCTCTGCCCGGAAGATCCTAGGGTTCCCGAAGGAGTCAGTTTTTTCGACACTAGTTACATAACTAGGTCGAGTACAGTCACGGTATGAAGGAGAATTCTGAGACTAGATAGATACCTATACCGAATTCAGTCTCTGTCTGGATGAGAATTCTAGCGGCCGGCTGCTCTGATTGGTAGTTTTCCGTAGTTTCTCCGATCAACACCGGGTGGATGCCGGAGTAGTACCCGAACAAACGGACCACGGACCGCGCGAGATCTTTCCCATTCCTTGTCCTAACATCATCCCTTACGTATACACTCATTTCCAAGCACTTCACTACCACACATGTCGGGAGACCGGTCGGGAGCTTAGAGCTAGTCCCAGTTGGGGTGTGGGCCCGCTGGTGGGAGATAACTGGTAAGGAACCCCGCTAGCCGACGGTACGTCGGCGAGAAAAAACATATACTACGCTTTCGGGACCAATGACCTTAGTACATAACGCGTCAAAATCACTAAACAATCAATTAATCAATGTATCTCACTGTGCCGTTCTCTGCTCTGTCTCGCTCCTCACTATCTCTACTCGCGCTCCGTGCAATCCACCAACCTCCTTCACACGACCCCGCACCACACCTTACCATATCTTCCCACCAACCTGTACTACTCTCCATTAACCTGCACCAACTCGTACCAAGCCCCGCAAATCCACCTCAAACCGAATCAACCCACATTTCCTTCATTACTTCGACCCGCATTGCACCTCCTCACACCAGCCTGCTCGCTCGCGTAACCGCCTGCGTGTGCAGCGCTCGCAGCTGTTTCCAGCCAGCGTCCACTGCAAACCGGCGCCCCGGGCATCTAGCGAACCCAGACCCGCAGCTTCCCTCAACTGCACGGTAGCCCCGCGGCCTCACGGCCGGTGTAGCGGCTTGCTTTGCCCCGGCGCGCGTCTGTGCTATTTATAATTCCCGCGGGCGCTACCCGTGCAAGACTTTTTGTTCTCGCGAGCTAGTGCACAAAATCACACCGACCACTTGCTATTTGCTGAGTTTATGTAATAGTAACTCTAACAAAGATGTACCTTTCAGGATACGTGGTTGGAGGTCTGTTAGCGAGAATGGAAATAATAGAAATAAGCACGCCACTTTTTGCCAACTTACCATTAAGACACGAAATTGTGGAAAATGTTGTCAATCGACAGAATATAATTTTAATGTATTTCAAAACGTAATGTATTTGTGTGAACCGTGGGTATATTATTTCATTTGACAATGAGAACGATCTAGTATTTTCTTTAGAATGCTATATTGCAAAAAAAGATATCAGAAGAGGATCAGAGAAACACAATTCCACTATTTTGACCTAACACTCCTAGCAATTTGATGCCCTTACTTCCGCGATATCCCTTTAATATAATGAGTTTGTCACATACTACGACTTTCATATACGTTGAAATCTCAGTCAAGCGCAGACTTAGTTTCGCGGATAAGGCCGAGCTGATTATACTGTCCTCATCTGCATCATACCGAGAATTCCTCTGCAACGTCTAAACTCTCGAGGCCATCAAAATTTAGATACAGAATCCCCAACTTCTCAACTTCAGCCGCAAGGCAGAAGCAAGGCAGGGAGCCCTTTTTATTCACAAGAAGAGCCAGTACGTACGACGAACGCACGGCGAAAATACTTGGCAAAGTACACACACCTCGCGGGGTTCCGTACCGCCGTGCACCGCCGCCGCCATTATATGCTAATATTAAAACTCCTGGGGCGGTGCCGGCGGAGTACGGGAACGCTTATCTCATCTCGCTCCACCTGAATGGTTCGCCGGCCTCGTGCTATCAGGTACGTGACTCGCGTTCGCCCTTTTTTTTACAATTCCAGCGGCGGTGGTGGCGGTGGCGGCGGCGGCGGCGGCAGGGGCGGCAGCGAGCGACTCTTTCCGCCTCCACAATATTCCCAGGGCCTTTCCGGAGCGGGTCGTATTTTACCCGGTCGGCTTATGTAAAATATCCGTGCTCGGTCCGAGTTTCGCGCACTCCATGCCACGAGAGCCGAGTGTGCCCCCGCGTTTATACGTTTGCGCCGAGATATGAATCTTAGCGGCGCCCGAGTCGCCTTTTTGCAAACCATCTCGGGGTGAATACTTTATCATGAACGACACAAAAGACGAATGCGTGGATATATGGGGAGGTCGCTGAGGGCAGTGGGCTCGCTGAACGTTCTAGAAAGTTCGAATGGGAGGAGAAATACAGATCTCGATCGACAGTGAAAGGGAAAAATGTAAGCTTGCAATTTCATATTCTATCGTGAGTTGTGAATTCTGTGTAAAAACGTGTCGCAGTAAGGAGTTGAATATTTTCTGCTACAGGTACGCGTTACGTCAGTAACTGTAAAACCAAGATTGTAATAAATGCAATGTTCACAAATATTGCGCAAAAATACTTCGTTCAAATTTACTCGTACAAGGCATAATGTTCTAGTTGTTTACGAATATTTGTGGAGTCACCAATTTCAATACTTTTTCCAGAATCACTCATTCTGATTGTAAAGTTTGGTGGTTACCCAAATGTTGTCATAGTCAAAGAAAAGGATCGTGTCATGAATTCACTAAACTCCCTTTTTAGGGGACTAAAACAACATTTTCAACATTTCCCTGGCGTAACAACCAAATCGATCCTAAGAACGCACATCCTCTGTAACTGACAATTTTTTTTGTCAAACAAACAATCTTTGCTAGTTTAACAAATTAGTCATCATTCTATCTACCTCTATTATTTAACCATGACAGCGAAACAAGTATAGCAGCAAATACGTTATCCACACCACATCGACAATAACACACCTGAAGAATACACTCATGTTCTTTGTTCTAGTATATGAGTGCGTATTACAAGAAGAAGATACGTGAGAGATTGATCTATGCACCCTCCTGTAAAACCTCTTGAAATATTTTCTTTCAAGTGTAATTACCAGTTGTATTGTTAGTAAAATAACCATCAAAGCCGAGAGTGTTACGCGGTGTTCTAACAGCCGGCGCAACTCGTGGACGGAAGTTTAAAGCCTTCGTCATCAATCAAGCATTCTATATGCATACTGCACTCATTGTAAAGTTCCACATAAAACAATTTAGTAACAAAGCCATATTTCACGTCATTTGCGAGTTAAATCCCAACAGCAAAACTGAAACATGAAAGTCTACTACTACCAATGGTACAGCCGTGCGTTCAACTACTACTGACTTTCAATGACTAAATACATTGATAAAAACTGTTCTAAACTTCCTTCCAGCAAATTTGATATACGTTTATAAATCGTATTGGGAAGCATGAAGACTTATGTAGATAAGAGACTAGGTATTAGATAATACTGTGTGCTATCATAAACGGCTCGCTATTTCGGTCATCAGGCCCCTTTGAGCAGGCCCGTCAGGAACTCAGCGCTGTCCGCCGGGGGAGAGCGGTGTGTGTAGGAGGCTGGCCGCGCCGCCCCCTCCGTTCACGCGCGTCCAATCGCGAGCTAATTAGGCGCGGACGCTGATGCGGCGCCGTGAGGGGGCGCGACAGGCGGCGGCGACGTGCGTCGTCAGCGGCCACGCGGCCGCAGGCGACGGGGGCGGCGTGGCGGCGGGGGCGGCGGGGCGGCGGGGCGGCGGGGGCGCGGCGGCGGCGGGGCGGCGGGGGCGGCGGGGGCGCGGGCGGCGGGGGCGGCGCGCGGGGCGGCGGGCGCCAGGACAGAATGCGTCGGAACGGATGACGCAGGGGGACAGGGAGTCGTGATGGAGGGGTGACAGCGACGTTAGCATTTGGCCGTGATTGGGGCGGGGGAGGCATAGAGGGGGCCGTTAAGAATGATGAGATGGTGGCGTGAGTGGGAGGGGAAGAGCCGATGGTAGACAAGGGCGACGTTGCGCTTGAGGTGGAGATAGTTGGGAGCTATCGCCAAGTGGTAGCAGAGTGCGAGGTTATGAGTTGGAGCGGAAATTAGAGACGGCGAATTGAGTGGGTGGATATATGGTGACGTGAAAGCAGAGGCGGTTTGTAGATGCGTCCGTGATTGTGTTAGAGATGAAGATGGAGACGTGAGAGGAGGTGGATGGCGATACTGGCTGAGGTACATGTGAGTTGTTGGCGAAGTTGGAGCAGAGGCGGGGCGTGACTGAAGGCGGACAGGAAAATACAGTTGGTAACGTGAGCGGTGGGTGGAGATGTGGGAGGAAGGAGAAATAAGAACAGAGGTAGGGAAGAGATGGTGCCATGAGCAGAGACGTGATGGAGGAGACGACGTGACTGGACGGGGAGGGAAAGTATAGAAGATGGTGTCATGAGCTTTGATGATGGCAGAGGCAGATAGTGGATTAGAAGCAGAGGCGAGATGGGGATCGAGTGTGTGAGCGGAAGGGAAGATTAAATTTGTGGCAGAATCTGATGCAATAGTGGAGAGGGCTGTGTGCTACGCGATCGGAGCAGTAGGGGGCGTAATCAATGGAAAGAGAGGCGGCGAATATGGTAGTAGGGGAAGAAACTTGTTGGAAAGATCGAGAGAAAATTAGACGTGAAGGCGAAGGGAGTAGCAGTTTGAGAATGCCGGATGTCAGTGGTTTTGGCAACGGGGAGAGAGAGCGTAGGCAGATGCGCGGAAGCGACAAGATGGAGTACGTGAGCGGAAAGTGAAGGCCAAGAAAGAAATACTAAGTCATTGAGTTTGAAGATGAAGACGTGAGCGAGGGGTGATATATAAGAAGTCGGGAATAAAAATGGAGGCCAACCTAGGTACGACAGCCATGTGGTCAAGGTGACTGCAAGAGGTACAATTGTCGGAATTAGAGGCAAAAGATGGGGGAGATGGCAAGGGCAGCGGGGACTGCCAGGTTAGTGTGGTCGTCAAGAGCAGCCGAGGCGATGAAGGTTGTGGGGCGACAAGGATGGAGTCGGTAAAAACAGCAGGGACAGCAAGAGTAGCGAGGCCAGCAAGGTTAGTAATGACAGCAAGAGCAGCGGGACTATGAGAACAGCGGAGAGAGCGAGACGGCAAGTGCACCTCATACGATGAGAGCAGCGAGGACGACGAGGAGGGGACGGTAAAAGCAGCGGGAACAGCTAGTTCAGTGGGGGCGGTGAGAGCGTCGGGGACGCTACGGATGTCGGTAGGAGCGCGTTGAGGATAAGGGCGACCGCGGAGGTAGGGGCGGAGGCGGTGGGACAGTCAGCGGCGAAGCCACCCCGTCGTCCTCGGCAGCGGGGGAGGACGGGCTCGGCATCGAACGGGGAAGGCACCGGTGGCGTAAAGGAGGTGGGGGGGAGCGGGCCGGCTATCACGCGTGCTCCACGCAACCGCAGCCACGGACACGAGGTGCGCTCACGACGTACGCGGGGACGACGGGGAGGGAGTGAGGGAGCAGAGCGATAGTGTAAGCGCACGGCGATAGAGTAACGGTTAGCGTATCGGACTGTTGTATCAAAGTTGGCGGCTTCAAACCCGATCGTAGCCGTCAATTATGAAGGGCGAACATATCCTTCGTACGCCTTCCTTCGAAGGCGAAGTAAAGCCGGTTGTCCCATGCTAGTTGATTTACTTGCATGTAAAAGATACTCAAGCCTAAATGACGTCTCTGAGCTAAATTCAAATCGCCTGTTTCTCACCCAAGAAATACCTCGTTTCTCTGCTAGTTGGCGAAATTTGCGTGGTCAGACGGTCTCATGGCCTGAGTCTCGCTACGTAAAAATAAGGCATTAATTCAATTCAATTCAGACGCAGCCATTTCACCTTCATTTGCCTTGCGTTTCCCTCTCCCTTTCTCCTAGTCGATCCCTGCGGTTTCGTAGACTTGGAAATTTCCGCCCGAGATTGCGAATTCAGTTAATTCGCTACCTCTAATGAAGTCGCACGGAAAATCCGGAGGTCAGTTGATCTAATCCGCGGTTTTGGGGTTCTTTTAATGAATTCTAAAGTAGCTTTCAGAAAGCGCCTTCTCTCTTACTTGTTTCGTGTTAAGGTTTTACTTTCTATTCTCCTAGAGGCCTATTCCAGACGCTTATTGATTGAGTTTGTCTTATTATGAATATCGTAATAGATGCTAGACAACACAGGTTTAAGAAGTTCAGTACCAAACTTGTTCATATCAAATCTGTAACTAAGCGTAATAACTGTGATGTAACTAAACGTAATGTCTCTCTTACAAAAATTGTTGAAACATTCTGCGATAATGCTTCTTAAGTTATGGTATGCTGGGTATCACGTTCTTATTCGCAGAGTCTGATATATATTCTTCCTTGAGTTCGACAACGTCGATTCAATCTAAGTGACCGATAATGTTGTATTATTGTAGAGTAAAGGCAAAATACAATTCATCATAATAATTGTAAGTCCATAAATTATAAGATGTTGAAAGGGAGTGATAAATCTTTTACCTAGCACGTCGTTTACTTAAGGACAGCAAGTTGGATACGGTGAATAGTGGCTGCTGGCCTGTAAATCCCTGCGGACAGAGAAAAGAATACATACTAGAAACTAGATCATACAGGAGGCTTCCTGTCTTTTAGATAGTGCTTTATGTTTCCACCCAGGACAGAACTCTGTAAATGTCAAGAATCGTAATTTATCGTCGTTTAAATTCCTGGATGACAATCTCCTAACTGGACCTTATTTGCCTGTATGTTGTGCCTATTATTCATTAATAGCCCCTTTATGTTGTATTTATTTTTCACATTTTAAGCTGTTTCTCTTGATGAGCATGAACGATCTCTTATTTCACTTATGACGTAACAAATAATCTTATTTTTGCAAAGAAGCTTAAAAAGATCTAAATGTCATTTGGGTAATTTCAATTTCGAACTCTAAAACACTACGTGTTCATTTACAACAAACAATAAATAAGGTTTAAAATGGAGATTCTTAAAAAAACGAATAATTTTTAAATTGCGAAACTGGCAAACCGTAAAGCAGATACACGAGAAATCCTCTTCTATGTTTATCTACCGCTCTCTGTCGCCTCCTGCGCGTGCACTGAACCCGCCCACAGGCTACTTCTTACACAAGGTCCCTGGCATTCAGTTATTTACGGTTTCGTCACGCCTTCGCCCGCGCAAACAAAACAGCCGCGCACGCCAGACTCTGTCACCGGGCGCTACGACGCTGCAGTCACTGAGGGTGGGGGGAGCGGGGGGGGCACGCAAAAGGCCGCAACACGCTCCATTCTCTTCCCCCGCTGCCGGCCGCGCAGCCATCTCCGCGTCCACAAAGGAACGCGTCCCGCGCTCGCTTTAAGTGGTCTGATAAACGGAATGCAGTCCCGCTCTCGCAACGGAGATGTCGAGCAATTTTTGCGGCGACGTCAGCTTTTGTGTGGTAACCTGTGCGTCGGGTCCCGTGTCTGCTTTTTAAAAATCGTGATGCACTTGCGGCGCCCCCCTCGGGCTGCCAAATGAACGCCGAGTCCGCTGCAGTACGCCCTTGGCTAACCGGTACGGTGATTTCGAGTTTCCCTTCCATTACGGCGTATTACGACGTTCCGTTTTGAGCGGGAGATGGCGTTTCGGGCTCAGTTCTAAGGTAACGCATACTGCGAAGGTTTTGGTGTTTTCACGAGCAACGTTATATGCGTGTGCGCAATTTCCTTCGCGGACCGCTATAACCTGAAACTGGTGCTACGGCAGTTGTCCTAATAATACGATTGCGTTTGTTGACTTGGTTGTTTCTCGGATATGAGCGCACGAAGATACGTTGCTGACGTTTCCGGTTGTCTTGTTCGAAGAGTTTTTGCAGTAGTTTCGTACGTGTATGGCTGTTGCTGTGAACGTTCTCTCTGACTTTGTGTCCACAATCTTGGTTGTGTTCGAGTAAATCCAATGAATAAAACAAAACACGTAGGTAGAGAACAGGAGACGAGCTCGCAATAGAATTGTCCTTTTAGCGTATTTTACCTGCATGACGTTTACTGCCAGCAAGTATTTTCTGAGCGGTAGCACGCAACACCATTGCAACGCCTCTCTTTGACTTTAAGAACAATGAAATAGTATTTTATTTTCTGCAATATTCATTCTTTGGTACAAAATCTGCTGCCTTTCAGTACGATTATTAATCTTTCTTTGTACAAAAAAGGAAAACATGTCAAATTAACATTTCTTTTATTTTGATAAACGTTCTTTTATTTTGATAAACGTGAAAATGTATGTATTCGTAGAATCGTATGTATTAATAAAATTCGTGAATATGTCAATTATACATTCTAGAGCGTAACATTAAAAGACTTTGGGTTAAAAATGTTCAAAAGAAGGTATCTAAGTTCTCCAGTTGCTTACAAAATTTTAAAAAAATGTTTTCTTTTGGCCTAACAAGTGTATAACTAAAAAGAACAAGTCTATGGAATTGTTTCGAGTTTAAATGCACTTTTTAGACAAAAAATATCCCTCATAAACTGGTGAACTGACATTTTGTACATTTTTGTAGAAGACATGATCGTGACAAGATCGCTAAGATATAGCGCAGGGGCAGTCAAAATGATCGCGGGTTCGAGTCCCGCCTAGGACATGGTTGTATTATGTGTGTTTCTGTATGTTCATTTGTGAATATTTAATCATTGATCATCATAAATTCATCCCATTTCTCAGGGCTAACAAACCTGGATATAAAAGTGGAATCAGTATCAAAATGCTGATTCCCCTCTATGGAAAAGAAGCGTCATGTATCCCAATAATGAAGTCTGAGCCCGGGTGGGATGCACGTATCGCGTGGCCTCATGATTGCTGTTTCGCGAAACATTAAAAAAATATTTTTGTTATATTACATTTCATTTACATTTTACAAATTACATTTTATTTATATTATATATGGTCAACGAAGTTTCTATTCGTGTAACTAGAGAAATATTTTGACTCTTACAATTTTGCGTAATGTATTGTACTGCGTCCATTTAATTACTTAATTCCCTACCATCACTAGAGAGCTCAAAAGGTTTCCGCAACGTGCGACAGCCCGCTGCGCAGGCGAGGGTAGGTGATTTGGGTCGGGCGTGGGCCGAGCTGCCTCGAGCCCACGGGTGCGTGGCGAAATTCCATCGGCGCAGTCCACAGGGAGCAGCAACCGCCCTTTTAAATTAAACGGCCGCCGACCACCGCCACAGCTGCCCTTCTTCCCCTTTCGAAGGAATTTCACGGATACTCTGTCCTCGTGCGGGTGCGACACCTACCAGCTCCGGACATAGCGTCGATGCTCATGAGCACCTCGGGCAAGGAGAGATCGGCGCCCTCGAGAATTTTTTGATTCTGAGTGCGTCAACGACTCAGGTCCTTGGTTCTACAAGTACGTTGTATCTCGGAGATGGTGTTGCTTCTGAATGCACGATCCGGCGCCGTCTAATACGTCGGCTTGTGGAGTGTTCCTCTACCGGGTGTCTCCCCCAGCGAGGCACCGCCCTAGCTGGGACAAGCTATAAGCTACCGACTGGTCTATCGACAAATGTGGTAATGGAGGGCGTATAAATATCAGTGGGTGTAAGGGAAGAGAATTGGACGAGGATGGAGAGGGAAATATCGTGTGTGGTCCGTGTCCCGTTTGTGAAGGTAATGCTCCAGCATTCGCTTGGGAGAAACCGCAGCGAAAAGATTACTACACACGAAAAGAAACCAAAACGATCAGAGCCTCTGACTGCTAGAATTTTCCTTCACGCCGGGGCTAAATTCGATCCAACTATGTAGGTAGTCGGGACGTAAAACCTACAATCTTCCTAACTACGATCTTTCAACAAATGGTACCGGGAGAGGTGGCTTAGGGTATCAACTGATGTCACTGCAGTGCCTCTAACTGGGAGGTCCTAGGTTCGATTCCCGACGGTGGCAGCGGCATTAGCTAGATAGCTGGGTCGAGTTCTGCCTGGAGCAGAATTCTAGCGGCCGACTGTTCTGATTGGTAGTTTTTCGTAGTTTCTCGCATCAATCAACACCGGGCTAATGTCGAAGCTGCACCCTAACAAACGGGCCACGGTGCTCGCGCGAAATTTCGTTCCTCTTTCTTATTCTCACCCCTTACATACACTCACATGCACTACACTACCACACATGTGGAGAATTTAGAGATTACATCGACTGGAGTGATGCACCGCTGGTGGGAGATTGTGGTTGGGGAAAAACTGAGGTAACCGACGGTACGTCGGCGACGGATATCGCCATACAGTGGAAGAATACACCTTAGCAGTTGACGCACCCAGAATCACTAATCAATCAATCAATTAACCCGTAGGCGCCGGGTCTGACAATACAGCGGGGGAACACCACCTATCACCTCCCGAACAAAACAAAATCCCCACACTTACGGGAATAATGACCATAGCAGTTGACGCACCCAGAATCACAAATCAATGAATCCAGCCAATGGTGAACCTGCTGAGCATCGCAGCCGTTAGGCGCCCTCGACGTCCGTCCTCTGTGGTGGGGCTTCACGGCTGCCTTTGCGGCGAGCGGGCGCGGTGCTGGCCCCGTTCTGCCATTCGCGCAGTCACCTTCATCTCTTGTGTCCCTGCACCGGTGCTGTCAGAGGTCTGGAGTCCTCTGTTGCGCGACAGCCTTCAGATTTGATCGCTGGTTGTCACGAACTAATTTACTTCTTTTTGAGTACGATGTCCTAACTTCTTTTGGAGTACAATTTTTCTCCTGACATCTTTATTAATTTTTCGCTTTTTTATCTTTACTTTCTCAAAATTATAATCATTTTACTAATTCCGAGTCGTTCACATTATGTTTTGTTCCTTTTGTCTTGTATTCTTAATAGTACATTTTTCCTCCAAACTTCTTTATATTTGTTTTTGATTTTTCCTTCTTACTTTCTTCTTGTTATTAGGCAACTGATCTTTTTTAAACACTTTTTTCTTACACTCTCGGCACTAATCTTGATATTTAAAAAGTTATCTTATTGATGGTCTGGTCCGTTTTTTCCCTTTCTTTCGTTATATTAACGTAGTTCTTCCGTGATCTCACGTAATCATTTTTTGGTTACTGTTTGTAGTTCTATATCATTCTAAATTTATGTCTCGTTTCTTTGCGTAAAAAAAAACGCCACACTTTGTCATATCACATCTTGTCTCTATTTCTGCCTGGTTCTTTAAACTGACGTCCCATATTGATGACATTAAAGTAATGCAGAAATATCTGACAGTGTAGAGTTCCGAATTCTATCGCATGCGTCAGCCATTCCTGCGTCCGCCGTTTACAACCACAACGGCAGCGGCCGTTCACAACAGTTACCAGCCGCCCGGGGCTTCGCCGCATTCCTCGCGTGGCGTGGCGCCGCGTCGCGTCGGCCGATGTGTAGCGGCGATCGCCCCGACGCGACGTTCGCCGACACGCGACCGCGCATGACGCTCAAATGCCAGCGGCGCGGGGCGGGCGAGGTCACGTGGGGGTTCGCTTTTGACTGGCAAGACACTACGGCAAGGGCAGATGTGCCCAGCGCGGAATGGAATTCGCGAACTGAAAGCACAGACATGGGCGGAGCTTGTGGAGGCAAGACAAATATGCAATTAACATAACCAATATGTGAGGAGAAAATCGTTGCAAAATTTGGGTAACTTTATTATTATTATTATTATTATTATTATTATTATTATTATTATTATTATTATTATTATTATTACTATTATTACTATTATTATTATTACGAGTATTATTATTATCATTATCATTATTATTTTTTATCCTTTCTATCTTTTATCATAAAAACAAATACACATGTTCTACAGGACCAAAGCATATTGATCAAATGGCTCTTTGTTAGGAATGCACATCTAACGTATCCCCATAAACTTTCGAGCTATTCCAGTTGTTGAGATGACCACAACTTTCTGTATAGTCTTATACACACTCATATTAATATTGAGAACTTTTAAACTTTTGAACAGTGTCTTAGGAATTATCATTA
>BOPP01000062.1:2491676-2510585 GCA_017312745.1 Gryllus bimaculatus
TAGGAATTATTATTTATATGATTATTTTATTCTCTGAAAACCGCTGAAAACTTCTTTTTTGTAACTCATACGGTAAAAAAATATGTAATCCAGGCAACAATCACTTACTCAATCGTTGGTAATTTGAATGCTGAAAAGAAGTTACTTCTCGCGGATGCCCCAACGAGCCTTTGTCCCTTGCGCGAGACACACTCGCTTGAGAAAACTGTCAACGCTATATGGGCAGAAAACCCATGGATTCGCAATGACACTGCGCTTCCCGTGATGCGATACGTGATGTCCTGCTTCCAACCGATGTTATGTAATTATTTCTTAGGAAATGAAAAAGGGAAGCATCTCGAGGTATACATTCTACAAATATATTTTCGCACATTTTTCATTGCTTTCTAAGGATTTCCAAGGCTGAAATATGATAAGCCTGTTTAATATTTATACATTTTAACTATTTGTACTTGGTTGCCAAAAAATCAATGCAGTTCGAAATATTCGGATGGGGACAAGCCTTCATTTGTTCCCCACATATACGCGTCTACAAGCATTATCCATGTACTAGTATACGAACTACTACTTACTACTTACCACACTACTACGTACTTTAGTACTACGAAACATGTACTAGTACTAGTATATGCCAATAAACTATTGTCCTCGCAGCCATCTGAGCTTGCCACGACTTGGGTTTAAGCTGATTTGTTGGCGTTTTATTCATTTCATCTATTGCGCCCACAAGGGCAACTATTTAACCAGAGGTACATTACCTCCTTCGGAATGCTGCCTGCGCAGCCCTGCCTTGATCCCCCGTGCGCCGTGTGCGCGCGAGACTGAATGCTTGGCCACGCAAGCGCTGCAAAGTGGGCCAGGAAACGCGTGGCGACACGTGAGGGTCGGCCGTTGCTGTAACACGCGAAATATTTCGAGGGCTTCCATGCCATTACATTGTGCCGAACGGTTCGTGGCACAAGCGGTTGACCACCCTTTCAAATAACAGGAGAGCGTAAGGCTTCCAACGGTCGGAGCCAGTATTTACTAGCCTGTCCGGGTGGGACGCCGCGGTCCATGGCGAAGGTGCCGGACGTTTCGGTCGCCATGGACCTTACCTACCACCTTAGCGTAACATCCTTAGTTAATTACCCTTCAAATTATATCGATTTCTATCACGATTTGATTTATTGTCCCACCCCTAAATTTTGCCATACTTCTTTACACTCAAAACAGCCACCTATTTGCATATAGCTATCTGTGACCTGGAGTGTTATGTTATCCTTCTGGTGTTCCACAACTTCATGGCCCGGTTATCCTTTATATTTCGATAACATTATTAATTCAACAGCTGTATGTAGTTTTTCTTCATTTTCCTTACGTAGCCTACGTTCGGCATTTTCACAACTTGGTAGTTTTCGTAGGCTAGGCGGCCACCACATCAAACAAAACAGCAAGACATTTACGAAACACGAATTTGTCCATCAGCAACATTCCTTTACTCGTATGCCGCAATGTGCCGTTGCATGCGATTGCTCGAGAGTCGAAACGCAAATGTCTGGAATGATACATTAGGAAGGCAACCGCGGTTTTGCGAAGTGGGTCCTTTTGCGAATGTTGACACGTGGTGGGACTGAACTTCTGCCAACCACGTTATAATCACAATATTAATATTTAATTTTGTTTCTTTTTATTGGGACACTTGGATATTGATCCATTGGCCCAATTCTCAAGTGGGCATAATTGGAAATTACTTTAGTTGGCCACTTTTAAGTTCCCAAGCGTTGCAAATTTAAATGCTGACTTACATATTATACGCCATGGAACGTTCAAGATAATGCCTGAGTCATATTTATATATTACTTGAAGCGTTCCCGCTAATACAATCTGATTATGCGGAAATGGTCGTGAGAACTTAAATTATGTGGGCTTCGCCAAGATTCTTTTCCCTTTAAGCCAACCAAATACAACATAAACGTGAGCTTCCCGGCGGCTCGAGTCCATATCTTCTTTGCCGGCTGTGACGCCCAGTCGCTTCCTCAGGCCAAGGCAGCCCTGAGGAAGCCTGCGACATTTACAAAAGAAACGTTGGCACTCTCAGCCTGCGACGCCGCCGTCATTCGGATAGGGAAGAAGCATTACGGAAGTTCAATGTACGAATGTGGATTTTCCATCCTTCAAAGAATCCACACATCTCAATGGGAATCAAACACGGCACCTTTTGGGATGAGAGGCCAGTAAGCTCGTCTCGCCCCTTGCCTTACGCATGATGTATGGAAAATCCAAAACCATCTGCACGTTTGAAAACCACAATCCCAGCTCAGATCCGCGGTTGCTACACGCAATTAATCTACCAACAATCTGGTCAGGCCTATCACGTAGGGTTTGGATTCTAACCTCTCCGACCCCAACATCACCCCCATCGCACCCACAACAGCACGGAGCCGGCGAGCACATTCCTCCACATTGCTAGGACCGCGGCCCGAGCGGCGACTGAGCAGCGGTATTGCCGCCAACGCCGACGCGCTCCCCACGCGCGAGAATGAAATTAAACCAGGGACGCACGCATGCTAAGCGAGGGTTTAAAGGGGAGGCGGAGATCATGCGGAGGCCAGATGTAGTAGATGGAGGTTGGCACGGGGTTGAATGTGGAGATAGAGGCGGAGCGGAAGTTGAGCATGCGACGCAAAGGAGGATGAGGCGGCGTTAGGAGGTGTAAGATAAGATGAAGAGAGATGGAGACGGGTTGGAGCGGAGTTGGAGGCGGAGATGAAGGCTCGAGATGGAAAGGCGGAGATGGTGGGGGAGATGGAGGCGGAGATGGAGACGGAGATAGAGGTGGAGATGGAGCGGAGATGCGTGGGGGAGATGCAGGCGGAGATTAGAGGCGGAGATGGAGGCAGATGTGGCAGGTTTGGACCGGTATTTTTGCGATGGGGGTAGTATGAAGGCCAGAGCGGAATTTGAGATGGACGCAAAATGGGAGGAGCGCCATTGGAGGTGAGGGTGGAGGGTAACATAAGATGGAGGAAGGAGATAGAAGCAGGATGGAGGCGGAGATGGAGTGAGTTCCGAAGCGGAGTGGAGGCGAGATGGAGGCGGAGATGGAGGGGGAGATGAGGAGGAAATGGAGGAGATGAGAAGGAGATGGAAGCCAGGAGATGAGGCGGAGATGCGAGACGGGAGATTGCGAGGCGGAGTTGGAGGCAGGAGATGAGGCGGAGCATGGAGGCGGAAGGATGGAGACAGAGATGGAGCGGAGTAGAGGTGGGAAGCGGTAAGTAGGCAGAGGCAGAAGGAAGGATGAAAACGGAAAAGCGGCAGTGGTGATGAAAGTGGAGGCAGAGACGGAAGCGAAGGTTGCTGGCAAAGGCGAAGGCGAACTTACCGGGCGGAACGATATTGAAGGGCGGGGCCGGGAGGCTGATACACACATGAAGGCCGAGCCAAAAAGACGGAGCGAACGGAGGTGGATGTGGACCCGGTGGCGGCCCGACGCCGGTATTAGAGCGACAAGCGTGCCGGATTTAGTGGCCGCGATTCGCGGCGCAATCGACCGACCGCCGCCCCCTCCCACGCGTGCGTTCGTCTATCGCGACCGGGGGCGGCAGGCGTGCAAGTGGGAACGCCTCGTGTTGCTCGGAATGAGTTTCTGCGGTGCGCGCCACGCCGCGCCGCCGGTGATATAATGGATTGGATGGAGGGCCGCGCGCCCCCGGTAATCGCCGGCAGATGAAATTCCTGATCCACGGACCCGTTCTTTCTGATGTGAAATAACTACACGCGTGTGTGGTTGCTTTACTGAAGGTTCAGATGGCTTCTGACAATACGGCATGTATTCAAAATTACAGACATTTGCATATTATATACATTCCTGGCATCCAAGTGAAGACACTTCAGTGTCCGAAGTGTCATTATTATTATTATTATTATTATTATTATTATTGTTATTATTATTATTATTAGTATTATTACTATTGTATATTCTGAAAATCCTGAACTTTCTTTCTGTACTCACTCATACGGTAAAAAATATGTATCAGGGCCAACAGACACTCATCAATCGTTGGTATTTGAACGCTCCACCTGAAAAAAAAATTACTTCTCGGGATGCAACGAGCGCTTTGTCCCCCACGCGAGACACTCGTTTGAGGAAAACTGTCAACGATATTGGGCAGAAACTCTGCATTCGCAATGACACTGCGCGCCCGTGATGCGCCGCTTCCAACAGATGGATGTAATTATTTCTAGGAATCAAAAAAGGGGGAGCTCTCGAGGTATACATTCTACAATTAGATTTTCGCACATTTTCATTGTTTCTAAGGTTTCAAGTTTTAAAATATGATAAGCTGTTTATATTAATACATTTTAACATTTGTACTTGGTGACAAAAATTCAATGAAGGTCGGAATATTCGGATGGGACAAGCCTTCATTTGTTCTCCACATACGACGTCTACAAGCATATCCATGTACTAGTACTACGAACTACTACTACTACCACTACTACTACGTACTAGTACTACGAACATGTACTAGTACTACGAACATGTACTAGTACTACGAACATGTACTAGTACTAGTATATGCATAACTATTGTTCTCGCAGCCATCTGACGTTGCCACGACTTGGGTTCTAGCTGATTTGTTGGCGTTTTATTCATCATCTATTGCGCCCACAAGGGCAACTATTTACCAGAGGCACATTCCTCCTTTCGGATGCTGCCTGCGCAGCCTGCCTGATCCCCCGTGCGCCGTGGCGCGCGACACTGAAATGCTTGGCACGCAAGCGCTGCAAGTGGGCAGGAACGCGTGGCGACACGTGAGGGTCGGCCGTTGTGTAACAAGCGAAATTTTCGAGGGCTTCCATGCATTACATTGTGCCGAACGGTTCGTGGCACAAGGGTTGACACCCTTCAAATAAGAGAGCGTAGGCTTCCACGGTCGGAGCCAGTATTTACTAGGCTGTCCGGGTGACGCCGCGTCCATGGCGAAGGTGCCGACGTTTCGGTCGCCATTTTGGGACCTTACCTACCACCTTAAGCGTACATCCTAGTAAATACCCTTCAAATATATCGATTTCTATCACGATTTGATTTTTAGTCCCAACCCTAAATTTGCCATACTTCTTTACACTCAAAACAGCACCTATTTGCATTAGCTATCTGTGACCTGGAGTGTTATGTTATCCTTCTGGTGTTCCACAACTTCATGGCCGGGTTATCCTTTATATTTCGATAACATTATTAATTCAACAAGCTGTATGTAGTTTTTCTTCATTTTCCCTTACGTAGCCTACGTTCGGCATTTTCACAACTTGGTAGTTCTCGTAGGCTAGGCGCCACCACATCAAACAAAACAGCAAGACATTTACGAAACACAGAATTGTCCATCAGCAACATTCCTTTACTCGTATGCCGCATGTGCCGTGCATCGCGATTGCTCGAGAGTCGAAACGCAAATGTCTGGAATGATACATTAGGAAGGCACGCGGTGGAAGTGGGTCCTTTGCGAATGTGACACGTGGTGACTGACTTCTGCCAACCACGTTATAATCACAATATTAATATTTAATTTTGTTCTTTTTATTGGGACACTTGGATATTGATCCATTGGCCCATTCTCAAGTGGGCATAATTGGAAATATTTAGTTGGCACTTTTAAGTTCCCAAGCGTTGCAAATAAATGTTGACTTACATATTATACGCCATGGAACGTCAAGATAATGGCCTGAGTCATATTTATATATTACTTGAAGCGTTCCCCGTCTAATACAATCTGATTATGGCGGAAATGGTCGGAGAACTTAAATTTGTGGGGCATTCGCCAAGATTCCTTTCTAAGCCACAAATACAACATAAACGTGAGCTTCCGGGGCTCGAGTCCATATCTTCTTTGCCGGGTGACGCCAGTCGCTTCCTCAGGGCAAGGAGCCCTGAGGAAGCCTGCGACATAACAAAAGAAACGTTGGACTCTCAGCCTGCGACGCGGCGTCATCGGGATAGAGAAGAAGATACGGAAGTTCAATGTAACGATTGTGGATTTTCCATCCTTCAAGATCCACACATCTCAATGGGAATCAAACACGCACTTTGGGGATGAGAGGCCAGTAAGCTCGTCTCGTCCCCTGCCTTACGCATGAGATGAAAATCCAAAACCATCTGCACGTTTGAAACCCACAATCCCAGCTCAGAATCGCGGTTGCTACCGCATTAATCACCAACAATCTGGTCAGCCTATCACGTAGGGTTTGGATTCTAAGCCTCTCCGCCACCAACATCACCCTCCATCGCACCCACAACAGCCACGAGCCGCCGAGCACATTCCTCCACATGCTACGGACGCGGCCCGAGCGGCGACTGAGCAGCGATTGCCCCAACGCCGACGCGCTCACACGCGCGAGAATGAAATACCAGGGACGCACGCATGCTAAGCGAGGGTTTAAAGGGGAGGCGGAGATCATTGCGGAGGCAGATGTAGAGATGGAGGTTGGCACGGGGTTTGGAATGGTGGAGATAGAGGCGGAGCGGAAGTTGAGATGGACGCAAAGGAGGATGAGGCGGCGTTGGAGGTGTAAGATAAGATGAAGGAGATGGAGACGGAGTTGGAAGCGGAGTTGGAGGCGGAGATGAAGGCGGAGATGAAGGCGGAGATGGTGGGGGAGATGGAGGCGGAGATGGAGACGGAGATAGAGGTGGAGATGGAGGCGGAGATGGTGGGGGAGATGGAGGCGGAGATAGAGGCGGAGATGGAGGCAGAGATGGAGGTTGGCACGGTATTTGCGATGGGGTAGATGAAGGCAGAGCGGAATTTGAGATGGACGCAAATGGGGAGGAGGCGGCATTGGAGGTGAGGGTGGAGGCGTAACATAAGATGGAGAAGGAGATAGAAGCAGAGATGGAGGCGGAGATGGAGTAGAGTTCGAAGCGGAGTTGGAGGCGGAGATGGAGGCGGAGAGGGAGGGGGAGATGGAGGAGGAAATGGAGGAGATGAGGAAGGAGATGGAAGAGGAGATGGAGGCGGAGATGGAGACGGAGATGGAGGCGGAGTTGGAGGCAGAGATGGAGGCGGAGATGGAGGCGGAGATGGAGACAGAGATGGAGCCGGAGATAGAGGCGGAGCGGTAGTAGGCAGAAGCGAAGGAAGGGATGAAAACGGAAAAGGCGGCAGTGGTGATGAAAGTGGAGGCAGAGACGGAAGCGAAGGTTGTGGCAAAGGCGAAGGCGAAAACTACGGCGGAACGGATATGAAGGGCGGGGCGGAGGCTGATACACACATGAAGGCGAAGCCAAAGACGGAGCGAACGGAGGTGGATGTGACGGTGGCGGCGACAGCGGTAGAGCGACAAAGCGTGCCGGATTTAAGTGGCGCGATCGCGGCGCAATCGACCGACCGCCGCCCCCTCCACGCGTGCGTTCGTCTATCGCGACCGGGGGGGGCAGGCGTGCAAGTGGAACGCGCTCGTGTTGCTCGGAATGAGTTTCTGCGGTGCGCGCCACGCCGCGCCGCCGAGTGATATGAATGGATGGGATGAGGGCCGCGCGCCCCGGAATCGCCGGCAGATGAAATTCCTGATCACGGACCGTCTTTCCTGATGAAATACTACACGCGGGTGTTTTTGTCAGGGATATGTTAGCGAAAGTGCTTTTGGACGCGAGTGCACGAAACGTTTTGATATTTTAAGGCACGCATTCTCAAATGTGAAATCGATCGATTCTTGACAGTGGGTTGAGAAATTTCTAATGGATTATTTGAAAAAAAATGCGTTTTCATCTGCAGTCTGAATGGGGTTAAACATTTTTATTTCGAAAACACTTGATGTGATTGATGTTTAATATTTAACTTTATCATTACTTCTGTCGCTCTCAAATATTAATTTAAAAATCGTGATTTCACCTGTGTTAAATGCTGTGTTCAGCTGTGGTACCTCACGAAGAGCTGATCTAGATTCAAATAATATGAATCTGCAAAATTATGAATGCAGATATATGAATAAAGGAAAAAAACTTTGCAGACTTTCTCTTAGCGAAAAATTTCTTTGCTTCTTGTCAAAACCACCAGTTTGTTTTATAATAGCAATATAAATTGTAGTGAGGTCCGCTATTGATTAGAAATTTCCGATTCGGAACACATATCTTGATCATTTTCAAATACGAAGAAAGTTCGCATTGGAACTTTAGTTAATGGTGAGAGCTTTGTAGCTAACAATCCCCAGAAATGACAGGTTCCCCAAAAAGCCAAGCAGTCACGCCATGATGAAGTCAAATAGCCACGATTGGCCGTGTGAAGTCGAATGTTCACGACCACATGAACTCAAACTCTCAAGTCTCCATGTGGTGTAACCGTCACAATACCTTGAAGACAATCAGATACATACCTCATGAAATCCAAAATCTATGCCCCCATGAAGTCAAACGGTTACAGCGAGTGAATGAAGTGGAGCAATCAGGATTCCAAGAAATCGAACGATCATGAGGTAAATTGGCGACATCCCCATCGAGTTAAACTGCCTCTCACCAATGCAGTGGAATGTCTCCCTGAAGTTACGACTCATCATTAAACTGAATTGTCACACTCACATAAAGTAATCTCCCCCTTCCCCATGAAAGCAACGGCCACCCCATGCAGTTAAACAGCTATGTCTTCATGCCATAAAACGGCCTCGAGCTCACGAAGTCGAAATTGCATGACCCCATACATCCGAATGATCACGACCCCATAAACGTGAGCATCCACGTCCCAAAGATCTTGAGTGCCCCATGACATCAAACGGCCCCGACCTCACGACGTCGAGCGACCGCAACCCCATAAATTCCGAACGATCACGTCCCCATAAAGGCGGGCGGCCACGTCCCAGTGAACTAGAACGTCGCGGCCCAATGAAGTCGCGGTAGAGCGCCTCAAAGCCGCAAACTGCGGTTCCGAAGGCGAATTGAAAGTCGCTGCTGCGGCGCGCGGTGCGCCCGCGCCTCCTTGCGCTGATTTATTTTATCCCCCGCGGCGCGTAATTGGCAGTAAATCTACCTGCGTTATCCTCAACCCCCGGCCGCAGCCATGGCTGCATCCGCAGTCGCGCCCCCTGCAGCATCTGCGAGGAAGGCGGACGCCTGCCGCTGGGATTGCGGGCAGTGAACGCCAGAGAGAAGTGCACCAAGAAATGAGCTGACTGTCTTTGGTTGTAGTGCACGTGATTTGCGTTGCCTTTTCTGATATGCTTACGACCGAATTATGGGGTATCACGCCAGGGTTGCACGATTGGGCGGAATTTCTCTTTTGGGGCTGGGAAGCTGTCTCTCCCTCTCGCTCGCGCTCGCTCTCGCTCTCTCTCTCCCATACACACACACACACACGGGACAAAAATTGACTTCGAGAAATGGGCGGAAATGCATCAAAACATGTGCGGTTTAGGAATGGTTTTCAGCTTCCGAAGAAATTTTCAAAAAATCAATCACAATGACCTTTACAGAGAGTTTGATACTTTTTTTAAAATTCTTTTACTTTATACATGATTTTTCATTAATCATTTGTTAATTCTTTCAAATATACTTTGAGAAGTGAGTAATATTAGTTTTTAGATCTCTATTATACGGTGTCTTCTAAAAATCATTGTGCCTTTGTTGTGCACAACTCGAGTATATAACATCACATTGGCAGTACTTCCAGGTAATATGAGAACAAGTAATCTAAAATTAGTCATATTTTCGAAGTACGGTGTTACTGCCAGCATATTGTTGCACTGGTTTGAAACCAACAAAAAGCATGTTTGTGCGTTTCACCAAGCAGAATCCAGAGCGCCAATCCAGAATCGGAACCAGATGGGGCTCCAAAAAGTATACCAGAAACGTCGTGAAAGTCGATCGCATTTTGGACAAAACCATACACTATTCATATGCTATTCATTTTAAAAGAATAGACGAGAATTTGATGAGAGGAATGATGAAAGAAAACATTGTACTTCTTGATCGAAAATGTTCATTAAGATGGAACTATAAATTAATATTTTTCTCTAATATAGTAAACCAGGGTTAGATAGAAATCTTCCTACTATCAACACGAAAGTATCAGCTTAAAGTAATGTGAAAAAAGATTACACATTACATCATAACTCCCATTGTAAATGTATTTGTTTTGTGTATCCTTGTTGTGAAATAAAATATATAGTACTGTTCCTCTCTTACATTCAAAAGCTTTCACATTTTACTATCAAAATAACAAGTAGCATTTCAGCTGAAATATATGTTTTGCATCTGAAAAAATAAGTACTTAATATTTCGCTTATCGTTTCAAATTTACATCGCATTTTAGTGATAACATTTTCGGCGGCTATACATTAATGTGGAAACTATGTTGTCGAGCAGTAAATTCATGTAAAACAGAATAGTTACATACATGGTACTTGCACAACGACGGCAACATCATAGTTTATTCGTGCGACTAAAAGGAAAGGGAGGACGGCTAGTGCGTAGTTATCGTCCTGCTTGTTTAACACAGAGTCTAGTGAGCTTAGCACATATGCAGAATGTAGTGACCATTTCGCTGTAAATATGACCCTGTTTCAGAGTAGTTGGGAATATGTAATTATATTGCTTCACCCTGTGTCACATGTATTCACGCTTTTAGTCTTTCAAATGTTACAAACGTGTTTAACTCGTAAACACACAATGTTAAGGTACAACTAATTCTTCATTAAACAATGTTAAAAAATAGGATCATCAGGAAATTGGACACTTGTGGCTAATGATGTTTTTGGGTGCAATCTAATATGTGCTTATTAAAGCAAGAACTTTATGATCTCTAGATCAAATATAAAATAAATAATACGCCCATAAAAATGTCTAGATCGTCTTTCAAAAATGTTCATTATAGTTTTCGCACTAAAGATATGTCTCGCACATGTGAAAATATTAAACGAGCAGACTGGGAATAAGTGTGAAGAAATGTCTAAAAACGTGTCCTTTAAAAAGAATTGAGAAGGGTGACTATATTAATAGTGAAGTGTCAGTATGAATTATACTCCTAGACTACAAACCCTGGGTACTTAAGATTAATTAACAAATAACTCATTGTGGTCTCTTCTGTACCTTATGTGGTTGGGGACACGTATTACATGTCAAAATCTCATTTACAACACTCCAAGTTATCCATAAGGTTCATTTCATATCAGCTTCATTACAGTAAATAAGTCCCTAATTCGTGGTGCCCTACTTCCGAGTGTTCTCCGGTAAGTTGTTTCAACTTGACAAATTATTTTATCACTAATTTTATGCGGCACTTTTTAAAATATTCCGAGTATGTACATGTATTTCGACACATGAAATATATACAAATTTTATTTGAAAACCCGGGATATACATGGCTATGGCTATTGCCTCGATGATGCACATTGACAATTCATTTTCTATAACAGTTTCTTATTACAAACTTTTTTTAATTTAAATTCTTTGTTTAAGTGTGACTCGACCAGAGTTCAATTAATTCACACTGCATCATATGCTACGTATTTAATTTTAAATATGTGACTTTCTACTTCGTGTATTCTTCACTCACATTGGACGTGCCTGATCTAAGTACGCGACTTCCCAACAGATAGACGAAAGTACGAAGGAACTTGCGTCTTGAATTTTGTATTGAGCGAGTAACTTCGCACATCCGTTGGTAAAGACGGCGGTGTTTGGAAGATTTTCTTCCTAAGTCGCAAAATGAAAGCGCAAAGGAGGAAGACCAGGTCCAAAAAACCGCGTGCAAGCGGGCTTTTTGCCTGCCTGCAAATTCGCGCCAGAGAGTAGAAAGTAAAAGCATTAAATGTTTACGAAAGGCATAAAGAAGATTGAGAATTAACAGGAAATGCAACATGAATATGAATGAAGTAAATTATAAAATATTAAAACCGGGGAAGATAAAAATGGGTACAGGACAGCGTCGGAGCAGAGGCCTGGAAATGATGCGTAGTCAAAGCCTGGAGTGCGCCAGAGAAAGAAGGGGTGAGTGCAAAGACAATAAACGGGACAAAGCCTAGAAATTTCGGCGCTCTCTTCAAAATTTAGGTGAGATATAAAAAATAACATCTCCTTGTTTCTAAACAAAACAGAAAATATACGTACTGGTAAAATGAAACCGGAAAGTACAATTTTGAGAGTAAAACAGCTTTAACAGTATTTTCTTATAAACAGAATATAAAAGTAAAAGTAAAAATGAACAAATATAACTAGATACCGATAGTATCTCCTTAATACACATCAATTTCATACGTTATCAATATAAAAACATAATTATGCCCAAGCCATAAACCGAAACCGATGAAACTCTGGCGGTAACCAGGTGGAAAATTGGTTAGAAACTCTTTATCTGAGAAGTCACGTCATGGGTGGAATAGTTAAAAACACTCAATAGGAAAGGGTATTTGCAGTAGATCGATGAAATAAAATTTTATTGAGAATTAAAATGATTTAACACCCTTTCCTTGAATCGTGAATTGTAGAAAAATATTTTTTGGAAGTTCACGTGACGTTGACCATTACATTTTACTGACAATGCAGCGATTGCACATTTATATATTTCTCCAGAACAATTCATATACTAATTTATTTTTATTTCGAGTCTTCTGCATGGATCTGCAATTAATGATTTTTGTACTCTGGAAAATGACATTCTTGGCCTTTGCACTAGGCTTTGATAGAACATATCAAATTTGATTTAAAATAATTTCACTTAGAATTATAAAAAAACGTAACAATTTAGCGGATAGTCCAAAAATAATTTCTTGAAGCACATGTTACGAGTGCAATTCCATTTGGCTGACAAGGCAACAATTTTCATATCTCACTCTCGATATTGCTCCAGGCGCAATCCACACCCTCATCCACTATTGACGCACGTCCTCTACATGAATACGAGCCCGGGCCTAATTTCTTTTTTTTTTTCGCACCCGAGATGCGTGTCAGTCAGCTCACACCCCTCACTCGCGCGTCGGCTCAGGCCGTAAACAAAGAACGCACGATGAAGCACGCACTAAATGAAGGCGCAAATGAAAGTGAAATTACGCGACCGGGCACGGTACGAGGCGAGGAGGACTACGACGACACGAGGGCGCGCGCGAGCAGGAAGCAAATTTCTATTAATTTTCCCCCCTTACAAAAGGACGCGGCGGCGGCGGCGGCAGCAGCAACATGGTGCGGGCGGCGGCGATGACAGAAGACAGTCGTGACGGCGCGGTCGGCCATTTCACTCACGCGGCCGGCCATTTCACTCACTGGAAAGTCGCGGTAGAGCCGGAGACGTGCCGTGCAGGGAGAAGATTATACAGGCGTTCGCGGGGACACGGGAGGGGGCTGGCGGTGGCGTGCTCAATTGCGAGGCGAAAGGATTATTGGAGTTACGTGGCGGCAGGGGGAATCTGTTCCACGCGTGTGACATTTTGCGAGTAATTTTTTTTTTGGAAAGGCGTGCCATCTTTATTCTGCCGCTGGCTGTAGGTTTAGCCTAATGAGTGCTATATTCTGCGCGAAGGCAAGGGAAGGGTGTGTGTTACGCCTTTATTCATTTCGCTTTCCTTTGCGAAGTGGTAATTTGGAATTGTCTTCCGCTGGCTTGATGATAGCGGGGGTGAAAATGACGCGTGAGTGATTGTTATTAATAATGATCATAGATGGAATGAGGATGCAGATGTAATACGAGTCGTACGAAAAGTCAGCAAGTCATAACCACAAGGTGAAAACACCAATGACTTTGCATTCTGGGACGCTGTTTTAAGACCCGGCTTTGGCGAGGCAAGCAGGTTTTGCATGCTTTGAAATAATGTGCGGTTGTTTACGACTGAGAAATTATTGTATGATGCATTTTGCCCGTGATCATCTGACTCTCAAACATTTTAAGAATAAATGTTGTAGTAAGTGATGATTTAAACGTATGTACGTAACTCAATGAAATGAATATTTTGAAAAATTAAATTACAAATTTAATGGAAACGTAATGAATATTAGAAACCCTAGCTATGATAACTCTGAGTTTTGCAAATACTCTAGCACGAAACCGTATATTCTACCTGCGTTCAAAACAATTTCATTATGATTTATACTCATAGGCGCTAAAACACTAAAATTGACACAACAATCGACAATACAGAAGTCACTTGAAAGGTCCACTGGATCAAGAAGTTACTTAGTTACGCCTTCTTTCGGAAATCATCAGAAAAAGTACTGTGGGTTCGGAATGAAACCATCGTACCTTATTGGCTAAATGGGGCGCCCGGCGATATGCTACTACTATAAATCCACGGCCGTTTAATGAATGTCTTCAAGAGCGTTTCATGCACGAACATTCCTCGTGCGAATGCTACACGGAGTACAAGGGGTTAAGGAGAAGACAGGCGCGATCTGTAGCGACGTGATGAAACAAGACGCCAGAATCTCAGATGCGTGATCTGGGCTGTCCGGGTGACGCCGCATCAAAGGCTGTGTTGCCAACGTTTCGACCATCCTGTCATGATCTTCCTTACGCATACCAGCCCCGAAACGTCGGCAACACAGCCTTCGACGCGGCGTCACCCGGACAGCCCAGATCACGCACATGACTGGCCGCGGAAGCCTACGACTTCAGGATCTCAGATTTCATAATATTTGTACTTTTATTTGTATATTATGTACAAGGATGGCTTGGTTTTTAGTACAGAGCATATATCAGTTTCGTCAGTGTTTCTTTAGCAAAAAACAAATGATAAATCTAAACAACAACCATTCACTTGTTACAATAGCTTTCTTGTGTACGTAAACCCATGGTAATCGGTTTCGCGTCACCAGGTGGGGCCATCTCACTCCTCCCCCATACGTCACATACAGTTTTTACTGTGTTTTTTTTTGAAAATCTAAATTTAAAAATTTAAGGATGAGAGAGTCTGCCGTTTATGGCGTTGGCTTCGAGTTCAGTGAGCGGGTGAGTCAGGAGTTGCGGCACAGGCGGCCCGGCTGGTCGCACTGCGGCGCGCAGAGTCCCGGCGAGCGGGCGGGGGTCGCTCAGCGCCCGGGCGGCGTCAAGGCAGAGTGCAGCGTTTCGGTGACCGGTCCTGGCAAGCGCGGCGCGCGGGCACGCGGGCGGGGCAGGCGACAGAAGCGAGGTTCGCGGCGCGCGAGATGAGGGCGGATGAAGGGACGGGAAAGGGCGGATGGGAGCGGGGACAGCGGTGGGAGGGTTAGGATGTGGCGGGGCAGTTGAGTGGGGAGGTTGGGGTTACATTGGCGGTAGACGAGTGGGCGGGCGACATGTGCGGGGAGGCCAAGGTGGGCGGGAGAACGCAGTCGGGGGCGTGAGAGGGAGGCGGGCGTTCGGTCGGTTCGGCCGGTGAGCGGGGAGCAGGCGGCGAGCGGGTGGGCACGGGGCGGGCGGGGAGCCGCGGGCGCGGGGCGGGCGAGGCGGGCGGGCGAGGGGCGGCGAGCGGGCGGGGGAGGGCGGCGGGCGGCGGGGCGGGGGCGGGCGGGCGGGCGGCGGGCGGGGCGGGCGGGCGGAGCGGCGGCGGGGCGGGGCCGGGCGGAACGGGGGGACGGGCGGGGGCGGGGCGGGCGGCGGTGCGGCGCGGCGGAGCGGCGGGCGGGCGGGGGCGGCGGCGGTTTGGTGGCTTTGGGCGGACCGGAGGACGGGAGGCAGTAGACACTTAGAGGACGTGGACCAGCGGCACTTGTTCCAAAGCCGGTAGTTATTGGCGCGTGAGCGGATGGCAGAATACTCATTATAACACATCACTGGCCTCTTGAAATTTAAGATGGCGGACTCCAGTGAACGGCCTGGAGTGACCACCGCCACAAAATGTTCAGGACAAGACGGGAATTCGGCAACTTCAAAACATACTACGATAGAATGGAAAATATATACAATAATTTGTAAAAGAAAATTTTAGTATTACAGTTTCCCTTTACTCGTGATATCACATTTAAATGAAATTTCCAATCATTTTCTTCTCCATTTCCGTTTAAAAGTTGACCAATTATATTTTCAGCGAATGAAATTTTGCGAGTGCAAATATTTGTCACAAAATGAGTCAATCAACTCTTCTATATTGCACAAATGAGGGAAACATGCGAAAAAGCTTTCAACAGACTGTAGCGTTTTAACATGTGTATAGTCATCACCAAAACTTTGGTAACTTCTTGTACTGATGTCTCTTTGTGAAAACGTTTTTGACAAAGCTTCACTCAAATCTTCACAATTAATTATTATCCATTTAACATAAACCTACTGGTTCAAACTTATTCAAAATCTGCTAACAGTCACCAGCTTCTTAACAGAGAGACAATATCTCACTGGTTACATCTGTTACCACAATCAGAAGAATGGCATTGCTTGCAGTTGTTAACCCCGTTTGGCCGCAACAAAAACAAAGCTGCAATCATGAAACATCACGAAAACAATCAATCCTTCGCGAGAGCAGTTTCAAGCCAAACAGGGCCCGTGTTAATGCGCTGGGGGCGTTGGTGGCCATTATCTCGTGTCGTGAGCGCCGCGGGGATGCGTCGACCGATGAGCGAGCACTTTGCGGGGCCACGCAGCCAGCGGTAGCTGTGGGCTCATCGGCACCTGCGTGCAGCGTTGCGGAGGCGGCTGGAACTCATGACGTACTCAGCGTAAATTCTTTGTGCGCTTTTTATTAAAAGTTCAAAAGTTTAAATTGGAAATAATAATTATACCTGGAAAGAGAGTTTAAAATAATAAAATTTAATTTTGTTTGGAATTGTTTCCTGGCTTAGGGAAGTCAAAAATAGAGTCATATGTTCATCATACGCACGAGATTGGAAAGCAAACATGAAGTTTCATTAATTGTTGATGCGTTTAGTTAATTGATAATACCACACCTTTTTGATGTTTCTGCATTTTTTAGATTTGAAGTAAACATTAATTTATCAGTTACATAACATCAGAGATGCGACATGTACATTCCTCAAGCTACGTTAAAGAGATTGTTAATGAGTTAAGTTGATGAATGAGAATATTACTATTATAGTCAACAAAACATCATGTTCATCTGATTTTTTTATTGGAGGTATTGTTGTTCTGAGACTCAAAAGAGTTTGGGGAATGAATTGCAATATTGCATTTGTAAAAAAACTCTTTATTCGGCCTATGAAATTCTGAAAAAAACAGAACTGTAATTGTAAAAAGAAAATTGTATTAAGTAATATGTAAATATTGTAATGTTCCTTTGATTTTTTGTGTTGTGTATTTGTAGTACCTTAGTAACTACTTATAAAACGCTACCACCGGAAATATTCCATGTATTTCTAAGTAGAAAATAAATATTATATTCTAATTTTCTGAAATTGTCTCAAATATATAAACTATATCTAGTATTGTTCGATTGAAAATCAATGACATAATTATGTGTGTAGAACGTAGTATATATGAAGAACATAATATCCAGCTGATTTAAACTACACATGGTTTTCAACGCAAACTTTGTTGAACATATAACATACGTACTATCGGACGAAGAACATGAACTACGTAAATACAACATTACATGAATCGAATGTTCATTGAGCTACGAGCTACGAAGTGAGCTTTCATTGAGCCTCCTAAATTGCTACACGGTACGAATAGAGCGTTTATTGAGCCCGCTAAACGCTCCCTTCCCGCACCGCAGGCTCCCTCCGCCCCCCCCCCGCTCCCCCCGCTCCGCCCCCTCCGCCCCCGCCTCCCCCGCTCCGCCCGCTCGCCCCGCTCCGCCCCGCTCCGCCCCGCTCCGCCCCGCTCCGCCGCTCCGCCCCCGCATCCGCCCCGCTCCGCCCCGCTCCGCCCTCCTCTCTCGACCCCGCTTTCTCTCACATCCGCTCCGCGCCGCCCCCTCCGGTCCTACTTTTCCTACCCGCTCTCAGCCCTCGGTCCTGCTCCCGCGCCACGCCACGCCGCGACGGCCGCCCCGCCTGTCACCGTAAACCTGCCCCTAATGAAACCGCATTTTCTTCGCTGTCGCGATCTGATCCGTCTCGGCCGCCGCCGCCGCCGGATCGCCGCTGCGGCGCGAAAGCGAGAAAGAGAGAGACCAATTCGGGCGACGCTCGACGCGCACTTTCACCGGCTGCCGACCGCGGGAACGGACCATACGGCAGGGAACGATTACTTTGTAGGACGGAGTCGCGTTCCACTGAGCTCAATCGAACGCTCCATCGTACCGCGCAGCGCTTAACCGCCAACTAACGCTCTACTCGTACTGTGTAGCAATTTAGCGGCCCATAAACTGCTCTACTTACCGCTGTCAGCAACTTTAGGAGGTCAATTACACCTCCATTTTGCTGCGTGTACAAATTAGGAGGTTTGTAACGCCTCCTTGTAGCCGTCTATCTTCTACCGGCTTCAATCAAACCCCTACTCGTTACGCCTGTAGCAACTCAGCAGGCTCCGTACAACTCTTACATCTACCGCGTAGCATTTTAGGAGGCTCAATATTACGACTCCATATGCACCGGTAGCAATCTTAGGATTCTGTAAAACGCATCTATTCTACCAGTGTCGAGCAACTTTAGCCGGTCCATAAACGCTCTACTCGTACCGTGTAGCAATTAGGACCCAATATACAACTCCATTGCACGTGCAGCGCAATTTAGGAGTTCTCTAAGACGCTCCTATTCGTACGTAGCCAACTTTGCGGCTCCATAAACGCTCTACTCGTACCGTGTAGCAATTTGGAGGCTCAATCATACACTCCATGCCACCTAGCCAATTCAGGTTCTGTAAACGCTCTATTCGTACCGTATAGCGTTGAGCGCCTCAATAACGCCTCTATTCTTACGTTTTTTTTTTTTTTTTTTTTCTTTCTTCTTTTTTTTTTTTTTTTTTTTTTTTTTTCTTTTTTTTTTTTTTTTCTATGCAATTAGGAGGCTCAATATACACTCCATTTGCACCTGTCCCAAGTTAGAGTTCTGTCAATACGCTCTACTTCGTACCGTAT
>BOPP01000062.1:2534272-2549249 GCA_017312745.1 Gryllus bimaculatus
ATGCCGTTGTTGGAACAGTGACCGCGGAGGAACCCGGAGCACCAACTTCCAGGTAATCAAGGTAGTGGCTCCGTCAGACCGCAGTCCCGCAGCGACACAAAAGCCAAAGGGACGCAGATGCCACGTGCATAGAATGAGCGTGGCGTGGTCACTTTGTGCCGGTAGACTTGCCGAACACAGTGCCGTGTGTTGCGGTGCGGTATAATCATCCTTACTCGGAACACAGCGCGATATTATGATTATATTTGGCAATGAATCACCTGCAAGATGTAAAACGCCATTAAAATAATTGTGGTTAACTTGAAACTCAAACTGTGCTTTGTGCTAATACAGTCAATCGATCATATTTCAAAGATAATTGAAACTCACCTGAACGTAAAGAAGTTTTTCGAAAAAGAATTTGTGATTTCAAATGCATGGGGATTCCGTTAATATAATTAGTATGTACGTGTCAGTTGAAATGAAAATTCTCAGGCTTAAAGTCTTACAACGCTCGAAGGTTTTTTTCAAAAGTAATACTGTAGGGGTTTTTCCATTAATTAACGTCAGCCATATAATACGTTTCATCATGTACACATCCATGTTCTTTAATGATGAGTGTTATTAAAAACGAGGATTCAAATTTGTTAACAAGAGTTCATTAGTGTGATCAGTAATGATCATAAAGTCATATAGTTTGTACCATTAGTTATAAATTTTAATGAAATTATGAATTATTTTGGACTGATAGAAAAAAGAAAAATCATACCTTTCATTGAAATTCTCGAAAATGTTAGCCAGGCTCTAGCCAGATCTCTATGCAATTGAGCAACGACGAATTCTTCATTCATTGCCACTGAAATATGAAAATTATTGCCACGAAGTGGAGGAGGTTCAGAAGAACAATGAAGTTTCAGAAGTTTAACAAGAAATTAGAAACACCCTTTAAGTTCCCAATTTCGTTACAAAAGTTAGCAGAATAACTTAACAGGGATTCAAGCGTACCATCTCGATATACAACTTCCTTCTTCTCTCTTTAACACCAAGTTGAAACAGAACATTTCTTCTGCTACGGGTCCAACTTTCGCAGATCGCGAATTTTATTTGGGTGTTTCTGGCGGAAATTTTAAGCGATGCTGAAATGCTACTTAATGGTAGCACGTGGAAGTCCGTACCCTGGAGATCACACGAGGAATTGGGTTCGAATAGTTTCCATTGGTGCTTGACGAAAAGCGTTATGGTACGAGGTCGCTGAACATAAACATTTCTTGTGTCTTCGTAAATGCAATGTTTGACGTATAAAGTTATTCGGCAATTAATGCAACCTACTAGAAGTTACACAATGTCTCTGAAAAGAATATGATACCATTAAAAAATACATCAATCATCCTAATATCAAATGGAAAGATTGGTGAGAGCAATCTTCGATATTTATAGAATTTTTATTATCCCAGTATCGGAAGTTCGGAATTACTATTCCATTCAAATGAGCTTCATTTCTCTAGCTTTTTCGTTTTATTCTGCACTTTGCCAACAGACCGACGAAAGTTGATCGAATTCCGGAATGGGGCGGCTAAACATTATTTTTCAAACGTGAATAGTTGAAGTAAAAAAACGGAATTGATATAACCTATACTTTTATGACAGAACATCCATTTGAAAGCTGGAAGTGAACACTGAACTGACGTTTTTTCGAAATTACCCCATACCCGTAGGTCACCCTATATTTGAATATGAAGGAAATTGCTCGTCTTGCCCCATCGTAGAGGCCGCCGACCGCGCGTCAGCTGCCGCGGCAGAGCAACTACTCAACCATTTGACGCCAACTGTCGCCGTCTCCTTTCGCAACGAAGCGACCAGTAATTTTCGAGCGTGCGCTTCGAGAGAAATCGCAGGCAGGGGAGGTAAAGCGGTGGCGGCGGCCTATGCGACGGCGCTGGCGGCCAATAAACCCCGAACCACCTCGACGCCCACTAACCTTTTCCGCTGAAGCGACGAGAGAAATCTTTGCCCTCCCCCGCACAAAAAAAAAACAGTCGAGTTCCTATCACTGTGAATTTCTGAGTAATAAAAATGACATAATAATATTTGTGCGGAAAACGAACATTTCGGAAGAAAAATTTGAAATAAAAATTCCGATGTTATGTTTTGTAGATGTCAAACCGATTGGGATGCGTTAGTCCGTGTAGTTGTGTGCTTGCAAGAGTTTTCTTTGGAAGTAACGTTTTAGGTTTGTCTCGAGGGGGGCAGTTCTTTGACAGAGTTACGTATCTGCGTCAGAGGTTGTCATTAGCATAGTACTGCTTCACTCCTCACCTACGACTAGATCCCAAAGAACCCATGCAAATAGTAATTTAGAATACTCATCAAGACAATGGTCTTTTCAGTTTATGTTCAAATCCACCAACGAAGCGTTGAAGACCAAGAAGGTAGGGAGTGTATTACTTTCTTTAAAGTGTACTCTCACGTGTATTCTCTATCCCACTCAAACATAATCATTTTGATACGAAAAATAAACGAAAATTTAATAATAAATATGTGAAAAATAAAATGAAATCCAACATCAACACCAACTGTGTTTTGAAGTTGCCGAACAATAAAAAGTGGAGTGTTCTGACAAGGTAACCAACATTTGTATTCAGTAATGTGGTATTTAATGAAGAAATCAGCAAATTTTACAAAAAAAGACAATTTTCTTTTTTTTTTGGAAACCAACCCAACCAGAGAAATTGGTTGCGGCTCTGTCGTAGGGTTGTGAATTCGATTTTCGTATATGACATAGTTATGGTTATCAAATGTTCGTGGCCGAGACGACGGCCGGCGAAGACGACGTTAAACTGCTACGAATTCCATATTTTCCTCTGAATATATTTTCGAATTTACCAAGAAAGCCTCAGATGTCATTTTCAAGTACTGAAATCGCTCATATTCCCTTAGAAACAGAAGAGACGGACGACGGTTTTTCATTCCATGTTTTTAAGAGCAAATTTATTTCTTTTAAAACACTTTATTCTTACGTGACTACCTAGAATGATTTCAAGACTTCTGTAGAACAAGAAAATTGAGCCACTGCAAATATTAAAACGTAGAGCTTAACAACTCTCTTTCGAGCTGTGCAACCTTCCATAACATACAGCGGCTTGACATCCTTTCATCGGATCCATCTTCTCTTCAGGTTCACAGCCGAGGTACTTCATCTCCCGCCGCGGTGGCCGCCACACCGCCCCTCTTCGCAAGTTGAAGAAACTTTGCGTTGTATAAAAAATCTCTTCTGAAGCTACCCAAGAAAGAACCTTCATAACTTCGTTACATTAATTTTTATTATCGTTTAATGAAGTTATTCCCCTAGATAACGCTACTCTACATGGCCCCTCCGGCACCGCAGTTCCCGCAAATTGACGGAAATATGGGGCGGGCTCCTGAAATCTGACGCGGGCCAGTTGTAAGGGGGGGGTAAAGTTTTCTTCTAATTATATTACAGGATCTCTTCTCAGTTTATAACACCCGAGTAATTAATTCCTTAACGGGTAATATTTTGCCGCTTCCTATCTGAGAAAGCCATTTTCTCGCTTGGCGGTAGGAGCTTCTGATCTATTCGTTGTTCTCGTACCTCATGGTGAGAACTTCACCCTCATCCGTAACCTTTTGGAAGGTACGCTAATTCTTGTTAGAGAGGGCGCGTGCACTTTTGCAACACACGGAAAAACTTGTGCAGACTTGTTAATTATTATGTTGTTGATTTAGATGTAATGAATGGTAAAATTATGGAATTTCTTGATTATTTAACTCTAGAGCTTTAAAATATTAAATATTGGAAATACGAAGAGATCCAGAACGATAATTTGCGTTCGTCACCAACAATTTTGTATGGCCGTAGAGATCCCCCTCATGTGGAATTAGAAAATTGTTTCGAACGGTATCACGCGAAGGTTGGGAACTTCTTCACGTGTCCTCGTGAAGGATAGGGTACTTCCTCGTGTTTCCTCACGTGGAGTTGGGAACGTCCTCACATTTCGTCTCGGGTAGATAGGGAATGTACAGGTTTTCTCATGTAGAGGTAGAGAACTTTTTCACTTCTTACGTCAGGGTCAGAAAACTTCCTCACTTTTCTGCACGTCTGGGGTAGGAAATTTTTCCACTTTTCCATACGTCGGGGCAAGGGACCTTCAACTCATGGGAGGGAACTCAACTTCCCTCCCATGTAAGTATAAAACGTACCTACATAGAGAAAGGAAATTTCCCCCTTTTCCCTACGTAGGTGGGAGAGAATTGACACTTCCCCCTTTTTTTGTTATTTAAGGTCGCGTCAGCGTCTAGGTCGTTAACGACCAAAATTGGATTTAACGTTATGGTAACTATCAAGATGACATGATATGGTGATGATAGGGGGGAAAGGATAAACACAAGGACAACTATGCCACAGGCGGGACTCGAACCCGCGATCCTTCAGTTCGAGATCGCGACGACACTACTGCCTTAACGATCTCGACCCTTCCAGGCGACCACTTACTTTTCCTCCTGTGTAGTTGGTGAATTTCCTCGCATTTCTTCATATGAAAGTAGGAGATTTCCTCTCGTTTCTTCGCGGGGAGGTATGGAACTTTCTGACATAGCGATGAGACATTTCATGTTCATTTACGTTGGGGTAAGGACGGTCTCCTCACGTGGGGAAGGGTAATCTCCGATTTACACTTTTGAAATGTTACTTCGTAGCTGGAAATTCACTCTCACATCCGACATCTTAACTTTGCTTAACCTCAACCCGTTGTGTGCGTTATGCCACCCTGTGCTTTCACTGACTCTCCCCTCCCCCCACCCCCCACCGCGACGCCAACACCTTTGTGTCGGCCTCTGCTTTGTGGCTTCGCCTACGTTTCGCTCCAGGGGTTGGGGAGGGGTTGGGGGAGGGGTCTCGCTTTATGGCACTCATCTGTCTCCCCCGGTGGTTTAGAGCGCATGACGTTAATTGCGTAATTATGTTTGTTGGATTTATAGTGCTGTTACGCGTCTGTGATCTAAACTTGTCGTGTTAATGAGTAATTAGAAATGTTCATGACCACGTTGCATCTGTTATTTGCACTTGTGCTATTCCACGCGCTTGTGAAATGCGTAAAATGTCTTTGAATCACGAAGGTGAAATATTCGCAAATTATGTAGAACATTAGGATGCTATGAAACATACGAGATAATTTCGTCGGCCGTATTGCCACGAACACGCAAAGAGCAATAAATTGACACTACAAACAACGAAAAATTGTCAGTGTATCAGAAAGACCATTAAATATGCACTCCCCATGACGTGTTCCATCTCTCAAGCTTAGAATAACTAGTGAATTAAAGATTGCATAAAGATCGCAATTATCGATTATAAGCTGACGATTATTATAACGAAAACAAGCCAGCAGAACGAAAACTTTTTTACGAATCAACATTTTACGTACGATGGATTGATTCTTTTCTCCCGTTCGTATCTTATCTTTCTTCCTTTTTCTTTCATACTACACTCCTTTAACTAAAAACATCAGAATAACCAAAGAACATGTTTCCTATTACATGTCGTAATTTTGATTTAGAAACTATGTTTGGACTCAAAAAGGTAGCAGTTCCTTACGTATAGTTATATAATCTTCTTGTTTTGAAAGAATGTATACTATAAAAAACATTTTTAAATGTGAAGATATCATCCTACTTAAAGATCACAGATGTGTACTAGTTTTTAATCTGAACGTTCATGAAAATGATAAACCAGACAATATCCAAAAATCAACCATTATTTGAAAGCTTTACTTCGACGTTGTAAAACTTTCAAATATTACATCATGAAGCCGCCAATTATATCATGACAAAGAATACATCACTACGCTGTGTTGTATGTCATCGTATGTTTTATCAAAACAGAAGCTCGTATGGGATATTTTGAAGAGAGACTCTTCGGGTGTTATTTCCGACCTCACATAGATCTGTCTCTGTAGATGTGCTTGAGTGATTGTGAGTGTTCCGCAAAGAATACTAATGTAGTGAATGGGGGAAAAGGGTGAAGTTAAACTGAAAGTTAAATATTAAAAATTAATTTATAAAAGAATAATATTCACAATAACTTTAGAAACGTAACAAAGGCCCTAGTTTTTACTTGCATTGTGGAGGCATTCCAGAGTTGCTCTGCATTTAATAATAACTGTTATTTTTCGAGAACTCTTCACGTTTCATTTTTGTGAGCTAGAGTACGTTCATAGAAATACTAACAGCAAAGTCCAATAAACCTTCCAAGTTATTTCCTTCAGCACTTTGAATAAGAACACAGAGATTGTGCAGCAATAGCAAACTACACACCTGGGTTTCCAACGTCTCAGCTAAGCATTACCTTAATTACATTTGAAACAGTTTCTCTAGAGTGAGAGAGCAAATCTAACATTGGCTTCATGCGCAATACGTAACACAATGTTTGCGGACATTTGAACGTAAACGACTTCCTTACCTTCTCTTTACGACTACAAGACCGGAACAAAAAAGATATTTAACGCACGAGCAACGCCAGGACGCTGTTTTAGAATTTTCCGCCGCAAAAAAAGACACTCTTGTTTTCGCACTAATTACAAGTCGTAATAATTACTTACCTAGTAATATCCCATATTTCGGAGCCGTGTTTTTTTTATCCCGGAAAAGCAGAAAAGGGGGTTTTCTCGTTTGTCGCGCTGGAATAATTCCGCACACGTAGTTTCCGCTGGCAGCGGGCCGGTGGGAGGGGCGCGGGGCGGAGCGGAGGTCCAGAGGCCGCCACCGGCCCCGCCCCCGTCTAACGGCACCGCGCCGAAAAGCGCCTCTGTTTTTTGCCGCGCGTCGGGGATCCCGTGCGCTGCCTTCCGGAATTCGGCCGCGAGGAGCCGATGGGTGACAGCGGCCGGTGGGGGACGGGCGGCGGGAGGCGGTGGATAATAGACGAACGACGTGGAGTGAAAGGGCGAAGTGTGAGAGGCGAGGACGCAGAGGTAGTAGTGTGGGGCGAAGGGGCGAAGGGGCGATGTGGGAAAGGGTAAAAGGGGAGAAGGGAAGAAGATACGAAAAAGTGAAGAGGTGAAAGGGACGAAAGGGTGAATGGCAAGGGACGAGGTGGAGAGGGGCGTGGGAGAGAGGCAATGGGACCGTGGAGGGTAGAGCGAGGAATGAAAACGGAAGAGGAGCGAGAGACGGGGGAAGGGGAGAGGAGAGAACGGAGAGGCGAGGGACGAGGACGAGGGGCGAGGGGCGAGGGGTGAGGGGCCAGGGAATGACTTCCTCGTGCAGGGACGAGGGGCTTGGCCGAGGGGAGGGAAGAGAGAGCAGGGACGAGGGCGAGAGAACGAGGAACGGAGGAACGAGGGGCGAGGGGCGAGGGGCGAGAGGCGAGGGGCGAGGGGCGAGGGCGAGGAGCGAGGGGCGAGGGACAAGGAGCGAGGGGCCAGGGATGGGGTGGCGGGACTGACTTTTCTCGTGAGGGGTGCGAGGGGCGTGGAGACGAAGGGGAGGGAAGGGGAGGAGGAGAGGGACTAGTGGAGAGGGGCAGGGGCAAGGACGAGAACATGGGACGAACGGTGGGGAGGGGACGAAGGGAACGAGTGACGAGGGAAGAGGGACACACGACAAAGAGAATGAGCTCTGCGTGAATCAGGGGGCACGTGGGGGTTGAAGAGATGACCGGCCGAATGTTGTGGACACATGTTGGGAACAGGAGATGAGATTATCATACACTGTGTCATTGCGGGGATACGGGAGGCAGGACGAGGCAGCGGCACATAAAGGAATGGCGGATAGGTGGTGGAGTGGCGAGAAGGGTGGCCGGGAGGATGGCGGGATAGGTGGTGAGTGATGGGTAAAGGTGGGCGGGCGCAGGGTAGGTCAGATCCAGGCCAGGCAGCGATTTCGGGTGGCACGAAGTGCTATAGCGCGCAGCTCATAAAATGAGGAGATAGCGGGAAGGCTTGCAGAATCGGACGCGACCTGCCAACGGTCGGGGAGGAGCGGGGTCGGTGGCGAGAGCGGTACCCGCGGGAGGCTGCGCAATGGGCGAACCGCGTGGGACGGGCAGGAGGACGAGGGGGGGCAGGGCAGTGGAATGGGTGGCGGGCAGTAGTTGCGGCTACACCGCTGCGCTATGTGCTTCAACGAACCAGATCTTGCTGGTCAGTGCATCACATTCAGCTCGCAAAGTTTAATGGGCAGACGTCAGCCGCCGGACTGGTGTTGCCATAAGGTATTGGACTGGTAGACGGGCTTGAAGTAAGAGATAAATCTCGCCGTTTTCGTGAGGATTCGCGGATGTTCCCTCGCCCGTGGGTGCTCGCGCCGTCCAATTCGATGCTTTCGTGTTTGACCTCTCGTGCATTCGGACTTGTCACATCGCCCCCCCCCCTCCAATTCGATTACTGTATTTGCGCATTACGGCTCTGAGATAGGCGCATCGGACTTTATGTATGGTAATGAGTCCGTAATTTGACGCACTGGAAATGTTCCAATATCTTATGTGTCTCATTTATACCGCGTAATTCCTTTGGCTATTCTCACAAATTGGTTCGCGGAGAGGCGGAGAAAACCACTAAAAAGTCTTCAGACGTTTTTTTTTCGGAATGTGGCTGCAGTTTGCGATTTATAACGACGCGTTAGATGTGCTTTCATTTTCCAGCGTGATACAACGAAAAAAAAAGTTTATTTTTCATTTATTAATTTTGTTTTATAACATGATTACAAACTTTAAATTGGTTAAACTCCTTTATATTATTTCAATATTAAAATTGAGAATGTAACTTTACAAGTTTGGCACTGTACTTAAACAAAGAATAGTAGTTCGTATTATTATTATTATTATTAACAGCCACGTGATCAAAATTGACGGAGATAACTGTAACTAACATTAAAAATTTTAAGTTATTATAGATTGGATGAAAATAAATATATTGAAACTAAATTTATTTCGTCAAATTTGTACGCTTACAGTTTTATTTTACTCTTTCTTAAACTAATCATTCGGCGTATCGATAAAATTAAAGGCTAAAAGATCCTATTTGGAGATTTGACCTTCTTTACATTGTAAGCCGTTTGACTGGTGGTGTCACTATTCCCGAGAAATTAAATCACATTTTTCTGATTTTTTTTGTAGGAACACATGGAACAACATTGTACGAGTATTGATGAAAACGTATTCGCAAATAAATTACAGAGCTGAATTCAAGTTTAGAGCAATTACAGGAGTCCAACGGCGCAATTGATCGATAATGGGATAAAAAAGTTCCATTTCGCACAACAAATTGAAAAAATCTAATTCAACTACATCGACATTCAATGCATCATTACTCCAGTATTGCTGTTTTCACTGCTAACAAGCGACAAAAAAAATCCTCTAAACAATAATTGAAACAAAACTCAGGGAAGGTACGCTTAAATAGGTATTTTACGGTCAATTTCCGCATTTCCCCGGTGATCAACATACCAAAATAGAGCGCCAACATTAACTCTCGTTTAGAAACCATTACATATTCGGATTGCCATTGGCCGCGCTGCGCTTCGCGAAATTGCGTTCTGGCGGCTGAGCCTTCGGCGCCGCGGCCGCGCGTGGCGATTCCAAGCGCGTTGCGCACGACACGCCCCGACCCCCCACCGCCCCTCTTGGCCCCATCCGACCCAACCCCATTCCCTGGCGCTGACGCCGCCACCCGACGCACCGTGGGGCACACCACTAGAGGACTACCGCCCCGCCCGCCACGCCGCGCCACGCCTCGCCTCTCCTCCACCCCCTCCCCGCCCACGCTCCGCCCCGCTCCACCCCGCTCCCGCCCCGCTCCGTCCGCTCCGTCCCGCTCCGTCCCGCTCCGTCCCGTCCGTCCCGCTCCGTCCCGCTCCCGTCCCGCTCCGTCCGCTCCGTCCCGCTCCGTTCCCGATCCGTCCCGCCCGTCCCGCTCCGTCCCGCTCCGTCCCGCTCCGTCCGCGCTTCCGTTCCCCGCTTCCGTCCCGCATCAGTCCCGCTCCGTCCCGCTCCCGTCCCGCTCCGTCCCGCCTCCGTCGCTCCGTCCCGCTCCGTCCGCTCCGTCCGCTCCGTCCCGCGCTTCTTCCCGCTTTCGTCCAACTCCATTTCGCTCGCTAATACCCCGCCAGTCCGTCCCAATTCCCGCCCAGCTCTGCCCCTCCTCATCTAAGCCCCTTTCCCGCCCCACTCATCCCTCTCCCTCTCCTCCCACCCCTCCATTCTCTGGCGCCGCCACCGTCACACAGTGGGGCGCACCACAACAATTCCGTCCCGTCCCATCCCGGCCCGTCTCATGCCGCCTCGCCTCGTCCCACAAATTGCAATATAATTGATGGAAAATGTTGGATTTTAAGAACTGAGGATGCGTGTATTTGTAAATATATTCCAACCATTGGTTTCAAGTGTGCTTTGATATATTTTCAGTTTTAGATTTACAGCTAGGGTATATTTTGAATATTGTCTGTTCTTGCGGGTCTCTCCAGGGAACACAAATTGTATTAATAGTGGAATAACGAATGCTATTAATGACACTTTATTTATTTCATAAAGTACTTTAACGCGATCCCTTGCATTAATCCTGCCTATGAAAGGAAACCGAAAGATTTTTGCTAAACGAAACACTTTTCATAGATGAGTACAGCGCGACGCGTTTTAAAAGAAAAATGGATAAAAGGTAAATACATTTTAAAAGAAAAACTCAAAACCAAACAAGTAATGGCGGTTTTCAATTTTCAGTAGCCTCCCGCTGTAAGTTTTATTTTTTTAATAAGAGTCGGCAACTCTGTAGTGACATCATCACAGTCCCAAGCCTTTGATTCGATATGGGAACCCCTTCTCCCTGCCAGCCGCTAGCTGTCAAGCAGACAGAAATATTATTCGAACAACACCTGGATGGGGAAAATCCCGCAAGCCGACGTGCAGGTTGGCGCCTCATCACCCACCAGTAAAGAACACCGCCACCTTCTTGGGGAAAAACATGTACTACACTTACGGGGCCAATGCCCACAGCCGTTGATGGGCCCGTAAACACGAAATAATCAGTCACGGACGACAGAAGCTCCACCTCGCGTTTCGGAAGGTGATTTCGAATCCGTCTGTGCACCGCGTCTCCCGAACATCTGCCCCACTGGCCGGCACCCGCTGCGCCGCCGCGGCCTAAGCCACCACGTCAGCGCGCCCGGGCGAAGCGCAAACTCCGCGGGCGGCGGCGCGAGAGAGCGCTCGCGAGGCCGGGAAAAGCAGCGGAAGCAGGAGGCAGGTAGAGAAGTAGGGAAACAGAGAAATGTGCGGATTAAATGAAAGGGCTGACGGGGGAGGAGTGAGAGAGAGGGGATAAGAATGGAAGTAAATGGAGAGTAAAGTAAATGGAAGTAAATCAAGAATTAAAGAAGATGGGGAGTGAGGAAAATGATAAGAATGGAGAAGACGGAGGAAGAGATAGATCTATAAATAGAATGAGAGAGAGTGTGTGTGAGAGAGAGAGTGTGTGTCAGATTGTGTTTGTGTTTGTGTGTGTGTGTGAGAGAGAGAGGGTGTGTCAGTGTGTGTGTGTGAATGTGTGAGAGAAAGTGTTGTAGAAAGGGAAGAGAAGGAGGTAACAAGTCCAATGAAACGTGTAGCAAAGGGATGAAAAGAAAGGCAGCCAGAGGGTGAAACAATAGAAGGTGATTAGGGAGGAAATAATAAGATGGTTTATGCAAAAATAAAGGCGATAAGTGTACGAGAATGAAACGATTAAAACTTGAAAACTGATGAATAGAATGAAGTAGAACGAGAGATATCAATGTGCTTCAAAGGAAGCAATAAGTAAGGTGTTCGAAAGAAGGAGGAAAAGTATTAATAAACTCCTAATGGCCCGTGCGACGTATAAAAGAAAGTAATGAATGTCGACTTGGAATTGTATAAAAAACAACTTCGTCTCAAATTTAAGCTTCGAGGCATCAAATTAGCTTCGAATCCCCTCAGAGAACGAGAAGTAATTGAAGATAACACGTTGAACAGACGCGCCAAACGGGGCGGAAACTGTCATCGGTGACGGAACAGAGCGCCGGTTGAGAGCGGCGGTATTCAATTCGGAGCGTATGCGACGACGGAGAATCGGACGGAAAGAGAGAGGGGGGCAGGCGGCGCGGTCGGAAGCACGCCGAGAGATCGACGCGTCGAGAGCGAGCCCAATCGAGACGGGGCTCAGCCAATCGCTGCGGGCGGCTCGCAGGCGCGCTCTAGCGGCCGTCATTACATCCTCTCAGCCTTTGCTCTCCCCCTCCCCCCCACTTGTTAGTTTAGTTGCTAATCCGTCAGATTGTTCGCCCGTGTAATACCTCTCCCTTTGCGACCTCGGCTTTCCTATCTTCCATTCCGCCCAGTGACTTCTCCGGACACTTGACCGGCCCACGCGCGGGCCGACTCGCTTCGGGTCCGTTACGTACGCGATTATCCGGGTCACTCGGGCTAATCAATCGCCCCATCACTTGCCGAACCACTAGTCCGGTGTCGGGCGCGGATTTGCAAGATGCGTCCTGTCACTGTCACCGCGTTCAGCGTGCGTCCACTAGCTCGTTAGTCGTCGGCGTTTCCGACTCGCTCGAGCGCGTGTCCGCGCCCGGTCGCGTGCTCATGCGACAACATCGCGTCACCGCTCCTGCCGCGCTGCCGGTCCAACCACGCGGTAACCCTCCCACGCACACATTCGTCCACGCCCACGCCCAACCGTAAGGCCTTTCGCCCACCTGCTGGCTGCCCACGGCGGCGGCCATCTCCTGCTCTCTGGCCGCCCACGCGCGCGCCGGCACTGTGCTTCGAAATGGAAGGAAAAGGAAAAAGAGTCACCCCCAAAAATGTTCATTTAACAATACTAGTGGCTTACAGCAGCAAAAATGCTGCTTAACAAAACCAAACAATATATTTCAAAAACTTTCACACTCACTGCTCAAGAACAATAAATAAAATACTATTGTTCAACATCGGAGTAATAAATTAAATATTTCAACAAGTCTTCACAGTCTTCACAAACTCTCCAACAACAGAAAACAGAATATATTTATACAGTACAACACTTCTTTACTTATCAAGAATATCGAAAAGTTGCTTTTTCTTAACGGAACTCGAAACTAACAAATATTTAATGCCGGTCGGGCTCTTTGCTGCAGCCTTGCTGTTGCATGACATCAGCTGTGACGCTCGTGCATGCGAATTCAGTCGGTACGGGCAGTATAAAAACATCCAAAATACCCCAAAATTTAATAATTCTATTTTAAAAAACTGGCCAAGTAGAACCTGTAATTTTGTAATTGTCTGTAAATATACATTTGAAAAGAAAAATTTAAATTGTGATTAAGCATAATTTCTAAAAAACAGAATCGTAATTAATTCTCATCTGTGTTCATAAAACTCGAGTTCCTTTGAGTACTTACAAACTCTTAATTTCCCCTGCAAGTGTAGGGGAAGTAAATTACAAAGAGAAAATTAATTTACGTTATTCGCCCTCCGAAAGGTGAAGACTGATGTTGATAGTCGGTATTAGGAAGACTGATATTGATACGAAATAAAAAGACTGATGTTGATAGTCGGTATTAGGAGGACTGATATTGGTAGTAAATAAGAAGATTGATGTTGATAGTTGATATTAGGAAGATTGATATTGATAGGAAATAAAAAGACTGATGTTGATAGTCGGTATTAATAAGGCTGATGTTGATAGGAAATAAGAAGACTGATGTTGATAGTAGGTGCCACTGTGCCACCCTGCGCCGGGCCCCGCCGCGGCGGCAACGCAATTGAGTTGCGGGACTGCGTTAGCCGCGCACGCGATCGCGCTCGGGCCGGTGGGCAGCGGCCGACGGATTAGCGCGCTCCGGCAGTTTTTGGCGGCCGATCGACGCGCCCCGACGCCAGCCACGCCACGCCGCGTCGCGTCGCGCAGAGTTTGCTGTGCTCCCTCGCCGCCACCGTCCCTAAAGCAACCACTTCCACCCTTAACGCTGCCACCGCTACCACAACCATCCTGGGCCCTGCCATCAACGCGCAGGGTTTGCTGAGCTCCCTCGCCGCCACCGTCCCTAGAGCGACCACTTCCACCCTCAACGCCGCCTCCGCTACCACAACTATCTTGTCCCCTGCCATCATCGCGACATATCTCGCCGGCAGCAGTAGCTCATGTCTCTGGCTTCACAGCAGTCACTTCTAGCGTGATCTCCACGGCCACCTCTTGTTCCTTAATATCGGGCTAGGGATAGTGTGCGACCTTCCCTTCCTTAATCGTGGCCCTCCTTTCCCCTTACCAAACACATACATTGTCGTTGATGTCGGGAGACCAGTCAAGAGCTAAAAGCTTGATGTGGCTGGGTCGGCAGGGTGCGTGCCCCGCTGCCCGAGATACCTGCAACGGGGAAACTCCGGTAGCCTACGTGTATGTCGCCGCTGGATACCACGACCCAGCTGGCAATCAGCACCAACACATCCCTATATATAACATGTACTACACATACGGGACTAATGACTATGAAGTACCGGAAAACGCAAAATAATCAAACAAACATCCAGCATTCTCTCCACCCGACAACGCAACCGCCACCCCCACGTTCGCTGCCATCACAACCACAATTAGACCGCTGGTAGGAGATACCTGGTCGAGACAACCCCCGCTAGCCGACGGTATGTCGGCATCGGATCTCACCATTCAGCGGGAGAAAACCACTGCCACCTCCTGACGGGGAAACATGCACCACACTTACAGGCCTAATGACTTTTACGGTGACGGAATCACCAACAATCCATCAACCCAATTACTACTGTAATCATCAACGCGAGTGTTAGGGGCGGTTGCGATGTCTGGAGGTGGCGCTGGCGGGCGTTTTCGGTGTATGGGGGCGAGAATGGCGGACGTTTGTTTGACTCTCACCCCCCACATTCACCACCTTCAACATCACCACTATCGCCGCTGCGTCGCTATCCCTTGAGGTCACGCGTTATGGTCGCTCCGCGTCGCACCGCGTCACGCAGGAA
>BOPP01000062.1:2563770-2583054 GCA_017312745.1 Gryllus bimaculatus
ACAGCGGCCCGGTAATGCACTTCCGAGGCCGGGGTTACGTCGCATAATCTCTCAGCCGAAAGAGGAGCCACGAAGCGTGTTTTTATTTGCCGGTGATAATGCCGCACCCCGGGAATTTGATGCAGGCAGAGAGTGAATAGAAGCACGTATAATACGCGAGAAATTCACTTTACGCACGTATTCACTTCGTAAACGTAATATATAAACATCGTTATTTGACGAGATGAAGACATTATAAAAGTATTTTTCACTTGAAATAGTTGAGTGTAAATTTCATCTCATCGTTTATTTGGGGAGTGAGAGATTTTAGGCAACTAAAATAAAAATACTTTTAAATTTATTTTTCCCATTCTGGTATTTGAGAAAATACTCAAGTCCAAGTTCACATTAAAACATTCTTCTTAAGAAGATATAATTGAAATTCGCGCTTTCTTCTTCTAAATTTACATGCATCATAACATACTTTACTCATTTACATGCGATATTTACTTGTTAAGACTATTTGCCATTAATCTTATTTTCATCATGCTAAAATTACCTTCCATTTTCTTCTTTCCTCAATTTATTTGATCTGCCTCTCCTCTTCCATCATTCTATAGGACCTGTTTTACTTTATAATAGGTGAAAGTAAATGAGATCCTTCTACTCTGGCCTCCCACTCCCTTGTACACCCTTCCATTTCCTGCTCCTATATATTTCCCTCACATATCTTACATGTCCTTTCCTCTCAGTCTGCCCACACACTAGATAATATTAAATGAAGGTTTAGGTAATGGATGAAAAATTTGGAAAAGTAATTTCAATGGTTAAAGCGGTTTGTACAGATGTGTATTTCAAGTTCAAATAACAAATTGCTAGTGAGAGTGCACTGCCCTCTTATGATTTGTGTGTAAGGCGCAAACCGGTTGGGGTGGTTCAAAGTAGCAACTGATGTTACTGCCTTTGACCAAGAGGTCCTAGGGGTCGAATCCCAACGGTGTCGGAATTTTCAAAACGTGTAGCTGCATAGCGAGGTCGAGTTCAGCATCTGTCTGGAAAATATTTCTAGCGGCCGGTTCTGATCGGTACTTTTCCGTGCTCCCACCGATAGGTATCAAGTGAATGTGGGATTGGAACAGTAACGAACGGGCCATGGATCGCTTGCGATATTTTTTACTGTTCCTTATCTTATCCTCATCCCGTACGTAATCGTGACACACACGTCCTTGTATACCGATGACGTTTACCTGTCCAGGTCATCTGTGCTGGTAAATTGGAGTGTGTGTGCTAGCCGCAGCAGGCCAAATTCCACAGGCGTAGTGCCCTGCGCAAGCAACTGAAGAAGAATCGAAACTCAATTATTTCTACCTGCGCAAGCGTGTAGTTCTAAGTGTGCGTGTGTGTGTGTGTGTGTGTTACTAAGGCACGCCTGTATAATTTTTAAGGAACGGTGGAATGATTTTGTGGTCAGAAAATAGTTTTTTGGTATTTTATTTTTCATAACTATCTATAATTTTCTCTTTAAATTGGCGTTTGTATTGTTTTAATATAATTCTTACGAGTACTTTTTTATTACTTATATAAGTTCTCTTATTGGGCTGACGTGCTGGCTTCAATACTTTTAGATACTATTACATTATGCAGCACATAAATACTAAAATATTCAGTCACTCGGAAATTAAAGTGAAAACTTTGTTGTGAAGTTAACAAACTTTTTAAAAATGTGACAAAAGCAAGTAGTTATAGGAAAAAGAATTTTCTGATGGGGCAAGTTATCAAGATTTCTGAGGGTTGAATCTTGAAAGGCCATTTTCCGAATGTTGGTATTTTTTATTATAATTTTACCTTCTCTCAGCTTACATTTGTAGTAGGAAACTTCAGAAGTTATTAATAGAGGTCTCCTACATTTATTGAAACAATTTTGTTCTGATTATCTAAGTATTATTCATTCCACACAACTTTATTTACTGGAAAACGCATTAAAAAATGCATGATGAGAAAATATTTTTAACTACAAAAATAATAAACAGTTTTAAAGATGTTTCAGTTATTACGAGTAATATATATTAAATCTATAAACATTTCAGAAGCCAATTATTAATTCATTCTGAGAATTAGACAGAAACACTTAACTTTGCCATGACAGAGCATTAAGTTACTTGTGGCAAGTTCCTTAGATATAGAGCTTTGGTCGTCTTTTTATTTACATGAACAATAGAATTAAATAGTGACTATGCAGATTTTGCATGCTTTTTCAGCACATTGTACACTTAGCATGACTCTGGAACTAGTTTGCCAAAAGCTTGCGAGGGGGGGCGATATTGTAATAGAATACTTGAGGCATTCGTTCAATCGACCCGTAGCAAGAAGTCTCAAAGTACCTGTCAGTCTCTCGTAAGGAGTAATGGAACTTATCATAACTATGTTTCTTTTATATTAGAGTAGTTACAAGTGACAACAGATATTGGTAGACTTCTTCACACATACGCAAATAATTACAATAATCTGTAGGATCTCAACAAAACTCATTTAGAAATCTTGTATGAGTATTTTCATTTCTCTTTATAAACCAATCTTTACACCAGACTTTGCGTTCTTGCCTCTTATTACACGTCATGACCCCAAACAAACCGACAAGAGCGATAGCGTCGTCTTCTTGTTTGCTCGACATTGCTCGACTGAGTTAAAATCTTCCGGTTTACCGTAGCGTGTGTGCTAGCCTGCATAGGAATACCTTTCTGGTTTTCCTGTGCAGATCTCCCTAACAGGTATACTTAACGTGCATGGCGGGCCTTACAGACATTTACCATTACATACCCTACACTATAACACATTCCGGGAGCTTAAAGCTTGAACCGGCTGGGTGGTGCACCGCTGGTGGCACATGTCTCGATGAGGAAAATCCGGTAAACCGTCATTTAGCTAGTCGCCGATCTTAGTATCCACTGAAGGAAAAATACCGCCACCTTCCGTGATAAAACCATGGAATACACTGACGTGACAAGTGACAGCAGTTGGCGCCTCCGGAAAACACATTATAACCAATCAACCAGACGCAGTGCAAGACCACGATGCACCTCAGTGTTTTTTTTTTTTTTTTTTGAATGACGTACTTTCATCTGAATACAAGCCAGGAGAAAAAAACATCGAGTGCCCGAAGTCTATAAAACAGTATTAAATTTGCATCATTAGATACAATATCCGAAACAAAATCGTGTTAAAATATGATAGAATTGTTAATGGTTTCAATTTTTTAAAATTGAATGACCACATTGTATTAAACCATATACATGGACGAAAAGTAGGTTTTGTTATTCAATAATTGAATAAAAACACGCGAGGAATGACAAATACTTATTCTTAGGCGCAATCTGGTCGCAGGCATACCTCTGAGTGCACTTTTTGAATGAGAATGTAATGAAAAAGACAGAGACAAGGTGGTTATGCATTAAATATAAGTGTTTTGAGATCCGGTTGCGAAAGCGGAGAAACGGTGGTTGAAAATTGAGCAATTGAGTGACTGACTGAGTGGGTGGGTGGTTGAGTGGATGAATGAATGAGTACGTGGATGTGTGAGTTGATGAGTGGGTGGGTGAGTGGTCTGGGTGGATGGATGGACAGATGGACTGATAGATGGGCGAATGACCGCGTGATTTTGTATAGGTGTGCCTATGGTTGATTGAATGTACGGTCGGGTGGATAAGTGTGTGAGCGATTGTGCGCCTGAACACGTGAGCAGATAGGTGTGAGATGGCAAAACCGCCGGGCTGCTCGCAGTTGGAGTGAGGGCGAGAGGGTGAGGCGGCGGGGTGACTGCGGCCACGAACGCGGGATGCGTAACCGCACAGGTAGTGGTGGTGGTGGTGGTGGTGGTGGTGTGAGTTGGTGTGAGTTGATGAGTGGGTAGGTGAGTGGTCTGGGTGGATGGATGAATAGATGGACTGATGGATGGGCTAATGAACGCGTGAATTGATATAGGCGTGCCTATGGGTGATCGAATGTACGATCGGGTGGATAAGTGCGTGAGCAATTGTGCGCCTGAACACGCGAGCAGGTAGCTGTCGGGTGGCAAAACTACCGAGCTGCTTGCGTGAGGACGAGACGGTGAGGAGGCGGGGTGACTGCGGCCACGAACGCGGGATGCGCAACCGCACAGGTAGTGATGGTGGTGGGGGTGGCGCAGCAAAGCCCAGCACGCGATGACAGCTGATGAAATCTGCGGTGAGGATGCAAAATGCACGATAATGCTCCAATGCTGTAGCAGACCCGTTCGAAATCTTCCTCTCTCTCTCCGTTATTTAATTTTCCATTGTTTACCTCTAATATTGAACTGTCACTTCGTGATTACGCGGTATATCCGGCTTCTAATATTTGTCGGGTGGATACTGTTCGTTATAATTTGATCAACTGTTGCACGAAAACAAAGGAATTTTAAGAATTTTCCATTTTACATTTTAAAATAAACATCTAAGTGAAATATATTGTCAGGTTTTCATCTAGCTATTGAATAATCTACATTCATAATCTTCTTTACATCAATCGCATGAGAATCCATCCACTTCTTGTTTTCAAATCAAAACCGACACATTTTCCAATAATTGTCGCTCATAGGCATCGTAATCCCCCGCAAAAAGAGAAACTAAAAGGTCAAATGATCATTAATTAGATGGACTGGTAGAAATTATGCGTAATACTAATATATAGACGTAAGTATTACTATGTGATTTCTTTATCTCGTCGATCAAACAGTATTCATATATCTGATATTTTATATTTCTAACAGTAGAAAAACTTTTAAATTAATAAAAAGGGATACGGTAAATATATAATTCATCTCCTTCAAAAAGTGGCATAGTAAACTATTTTTCATTTCAAAATGAGAAAGAAGAATCCATACTGGAAAGATATAAATACATTTGAAACATTTCCTCTAACATATCCTTTTTAATATTATTTCTACAAATAGTGTAATAGTTTCTATAAACGTGAATATATATATATATATATAACGGCCTTGTGCAGATTTTCAGAAATGAAATGTCAGCCATTATGAGTATTCAGCTTTGAAATCCATTTGGCAGGAAAAACATAGCCCTGTTGCCTACCTTCCTATTCCGGACAGACGCACAGAACTACCTTTGGGCACAGATTGTAAAATGTTATATATGAAACGCACGAGGAACTACGACCGGTTCGAATTATGTTGGTTATTACGGCGACTAAACAAAGGTTCTCAGTTCGAATGTTGTTTTGTTTTGGGTTGTAAAAACATTTGTAAACTATATGAACTGTTTGCACATTGGTTAAGTGTGTTATAATAGCTATATTTTTTACATTATCCCTATTGAGTTACTAGCTACCAGACTCAGCGATTATATAACATGTATTACAGTAATTCATTTACATCAGTAAATGGATTTTGGTACATACTAGTCAATAATAATTGCACTAGTATTCCTATTATACTTAATACGCAGTTACAATAATATTTTGTATTTTTCTGCACACATTGATGACCTATATTGTATATATTTGTTAAATAATATGAGTCGAAGGTTGTTTGGGGATATATTATTAGATCTAAACGCATTGAATAATATTAGGTTTTAGACCCTTCGGGTTTTCAGACGTTATCAAAATATCAATTATAGAACTGTTGACATGCAACACCTAGGAAAAAACTACGCACACGACTTTAATTTCCCCTTCCTTATTTCACGTCAAACGAAAAACCATTTTCTTTGATTCCCACGCGATGGCTGCGATATTCGAATCGAAAATTATCTTCGCCGCATGAAACTCCGCAAAGTCGGGTTTTGAAATACGCTCCAACTTTACAACACGTTCCCGGTATATTCCAATCCCCATCTCGCAGTACTCGCCGTTCCCTCATTGCACGAATTAATCGAATCCTGCGCGCGTAGTTCGTATTCATGGGGAGGGTCCTCTGGTCCTCATTCCCTCTCGGCGTTTCTCAGCAAACGCGTCCGCCCGAGCGAACTCGCGTAGCTTTGTGCGCTCGACGTTTATACGAAGCAAGGCGCAATGGCGCGGACTAGCGCCTTGCAATAACCGCGCGCTGTAATAGCAGCCCCGACGCATTTTTAGGCCGGCCTCTCTCGTCGCCCGCGGAGCCACGAGGTGCACGGAATTTGCACTTTATCATCTTCATAAACCTCACTTTGTTGCCTTTGCCAAGGCCCCTTGCGGCACTAATGAAGATCTGCATATGGCCGTGTTTCTAGTCATTTTCGCGGAGGTACATGAATACGTAATATATCATTTGTCTTTTCGCTCTCGCGTTGAACGCGAAGCGTGCGTGATGGTATGTGTGTGTGTGTGTGTTGACTGCGTCGCCACCCTCTTAATGGAAATCTGGATGAAGAATGAATTTTATATTTAATTTGCATACATTTTAAAATTTTCGGGGGGAAGGCTAGATGATGTGGCTGGGTTCTAAGCGACACGTTCTTTCTCTTTACAGGTTCCGCTGCTGCTGGCTGCAACGAGAAAGGTTCATCGCGACCCTTCATAGGTAAGTTTTTACTCCTAGATACGCTAGATGACGAAGTACAGGCAAAATGTATTAAGCAAGCAGTTGTTGCGAAAGCAATATTGTTTAATTTTTTAAAAAAATATTAAAAATGTTGTAATTGCTTTTTTAAATATCTAGTATTCATTATTTTGTGTCTACTTAAATAAAAAAGCATTTTCTTCGCTTTTACAAAATCAGAAACTTTTAGAATTATAAATTATTACGTGTATATTTATGAATTATCAAACAAGGATTTTAAAATCTGCTAGAAATATTATTTATTTTAAATATTAATAAGTTGCTTGAAAATCTACATATTTTCTGTATTTATAATGAATACGTGAATGTCAATGTAGTTGCATAGAATTATAATTGGGTTGTGGTTGCATAGAATTATAATATTGTAAATAAATTATTATTTATTTAAAAAATAACTTTTGAACAGACTGAAAATATTTAACTTTATGTGCGCTTGACAATAATAAATTATATTTACGACTGCGCACTGTGATTAGCATACTCATGTAGCATTGTAAACTTCATTCTACAATCAAGGCCTCAAAGGATTCATAACATACATGATATTTCAAAAGTAGGTGTCGGTTACACTAAGAGCTCATTTGTATGAGAATGAAAATAAGCGTTGCCGGAAAATCTAAATAAACATTTATAGAGGTTTTAAATCACTTTTTTATTTTCTCTCTACTGAGACAGAAGTCAATTATAAAATTGGCTCCGATTAAATTCAAAAAGTACCTCTGTTGTCTTCGAAAAAATTTGAGTTTCATTGCAAATTCAATTCGAAGATGAGGAACAAGTGTGTTAGAAACCGATACGCAAACTATTATGCACGATTGTCCACCGACCGACCTACTCGCACACTATTTTGCACACAACAAAAAATAAATTATAAATAAATTGTATTTGTATTCATGCTAGACACACGTTCTCACATCGAATAGAATTCCTTCACATCATGAAGTAACAAACAAAGTATTTGTTTCGTCTGTTTGGTGCGTTACTGAAGTATACGCGTAGTCTGCAGAAGTGAATAAAACATTCTCACAACAACACTTCAAAATTAGTTTGTGAATATGTGGACCTAAAAGCTGCTGTTTTAGTGGAGATAAAAAATGAAGATGAGGTATGTGTAAAAGGTGGTTCGCGCTCGTCCCGTAATTCGCCCTAATGTGGAACACGTTATACGAGCCCCCGCCGCAAACTCATTAACACGCAGAGTGAAATATGAGGATGGTATTTTTAACTTCTGGAGGACCGCAGGGTGCCTTCCCGGGGACGTAGAACGAAACCCGAAGCTCTCGTCAGCTCCTAAAAATTATCTGTCCGCCGTCTGCCACTTTCGGAGGGTGCTTTCACCTCTGACGGCTTTGAAGTTCAGAAACAAAGGACGCGGGACGAAAAGTCTGCTGCTACCCGAAACACCGTTGCATCTAAAAAAAATAATCGTTCCCGTACGCGACGCAAAATTTCAGCCGAGTTGTTCTCGTTTAAAAATAAAATTTAAGGACTTTCCCGCGAAGAGTTTCACCTCGCTCGCCCACGCTGTATTGCAGGGCGGCCGGGGGTGGGGGCGGCTGGACAGTTGAGTGAGGACGACGGAGACGGGCCCCATACGTCAGAGTGATATTGTCGCTTTGTCTGTGTCGTACCTTCCCGCGCGCATCTCTGCTCCGGAGGGCTGTACATATTTTCCTCCCGGCTGGCTCGTAACGGATGCCCGTCGGTCTGGCCCTCGTCTGCCGGCGGCAGAAGAGCTGCGCTCGAGGAGGTGGCGCGAAAGTTAATAAGACGTTGATTTATGAGGGGAAAGAGCGTACTGCCATCGTGCCCTCCTTGACGCGCGCGTCTATTCACTTCTACGTGGGTGAGGTGCCAGGCAAGTGAGTAATATTGGCAAATGAGTATCATTATGCTCCCATGAGTTTATTCTTTCGATTTATTTGGTTATATTATTTCAAACAACCAGTAAAGCATGCATTGTCATAGGAAAGAAAAATATCTACACCATGTTCTTACAACCCCACGTTTTACTATATTATATATATATATATATATATATATAATAATATATATATATATATATATACATGAATTGAAGGTACAGTGTGCCGGAAAAGTCTCTCGGAACCGAGCCGAATGAGGGCCTCCTATTAAAAATTGCTTTAATGTTGGTAGCAACAAGACCGCTGAGGAGTAAGAGAAGAGGACAACTCTTCTGGCATTTGTTTTGATTGTGATGAGTACGCACTTTACGTTTCTTCAGTTGCAAACTGCAGCTTGTGCTTCCAACATAATTTCTGTTGCTAACACTCTCAGAAGATGAGTGTCACTGCGGAGTCTTTTCTGATGCACTATACAACAAACAAACATGGTTGACGTTTGGAAACGTATTTCCAGTGGTGCAGAGTACAGATTTTATTTTGTAGTAATTTTATACACGCTCCTCAGCTTCCTCCACGCTAATTTCTAAAGAATCTTCTACGTCAGAACTTTACTCAACATACCAACATTGTTCACTCTTCTCTACGATTGCAAAAACTTAATAGTGGTACACCGCTATTGGTTTTGTCATTTCTCTGTGTAAATATATGCTGCGAAGTTAAACCGTTCGATACAAATTTCAATGTTATAATCACACATTGGTAATTGTTATGTTGTTGGCATTTCAATTTCGCTGTACGTCGCCCGTTCAGAAAACTAAGTCCCGTTATATTAATATTAGCTTATTTTGTACCATGAAAAAAATATTACAGATTGCAGAAATGTCAGTTTCACCTTGTTTCATACGCAAAAAAATACAAACAAGTTATCAAATTATTTCGATAGTGAAATGTGAGTAGTTTTTGTATTCTTGATTGCAATAAATAATAAACATAATTTAAAATAATAATAAATAATAATAATGCATTACTGACGGAAGTGGCTCAGACAGTAACGCTCTGGTTTCGGGAGGTCCGGGTTCGATCCATTCTAGCCGGGGTTTTCGTGGTTTCCGTCGGTCGCAAGGCGAATGTTGGGATGATTCCAAAAGCCCATGAACACTTCCGAGTACACCACCTACTCCTACCATCATTCTAGTCCTTTCACCCATCACCTTAAAATAATAATAATAATAAAAATAATAATAATAATAATAATAATAATAGTAATAGTGATCCCGAAAATGACACTTCGGGCACTGGAGTGTCTTCACTTGGATGCCAGGAATGTATATAATATGCAAAAGACAGTAATTTTGAATAGATGCCGTATTGTCAGAAGCCATCTGAACCTTCAGTAAAGCAACTACACACCAGGTCATCATTCCTGTGTGTGATTGACATACCGACCAGTAGATACTGTGAATAATGTAAATAGTAATAGTAATGGTAATGGTAATAATAATAATAATAATAATAATAATAATAATAATAATAATAATAATAAATTGCACAATTCTAGCTGAGATTATTAGATTTTAGTTTACTAGTGTGCGAGGCGCAAACTGCCTGCCACTCCGGCATTTCTGCACACGGAACCGCTTGTAATAAAGAGGGCAGAACGCTGTAAAACCTCCATAAAGCCCAGGATAAACTGAATATGCCGTTAGAAGAAGAGGTTCACGTCAGTTTATTTCGTTTCCTCCACGCGATCTTCGCGAATGGTGTTCTACTTGCTACCGTGAAGCTCACCGGCAACAGACTGCAGCACTATAAAAAATAATTTAGGGTAAATGGCGGTACTTTATTATCTCTGTTGCTATCATTTCCTTTTGATTCCCACCAGACTATAATTATTATTTAGAATCCTTATAAGTTTTATGATGTTCACGTATGAGCAATTAAATAGTAAGATTGCGTCTGTCACTGGCATGCAGCGTTATTCTCGAACATTAGAAAAGCTGTGAAATCGAGTAAACGTTGATTGAGTTGTCGAAACTACATGTCACAAAATCTAGTAATGTAGTTGCCTATCACTATCGCAATGCATTATAAAATGAATACAATAATTCATATCGGGTCAAGGAAGATTCCATGTAAAACTGTTTAGTATAATATGGCAATATTTTAGACAGTGGCAGAAATTCCTTAATCGGGACACTGTGTCGATGAACATTTTAGGAAGTCGGAATCTCAAATCGTGAGTTTCAGTAGTTCAATTCCTGGCGTTTACTGAAACAGTAGTTTCCATATTCTCGCAACTGCAAACCAAGAACAATTTTCATCCCCTTCAGTAGTATGTTCCGTGAGCTTGGCATTTGGATTATCACTCGTTTGTTTAAAGTAATTTCAATAAGTTTGATAAAGAGTGGGATATTTGTGACATATTGTTCGAACAAAGAATTTATCCTACACATCTTCCTGGATTAGGATATCTCTGAAACTTACACAATATAGTGTTTGATGCGCAGGCGTAAATGATGGTAGTATAAACTCCTTCTTTGAAGTTAATATCTAGAGAACAAAATCACCATTCCGATTAGTATTCACCAACGTAGATTGCCCTATCTACAAATTCGCTTTGCGCTATTCTACGATTACGTCTTACCATGAGTGTTTGTGCTTGTAGATTTATTCGTACATGTACGGTTTATAGTTCTGGTAAGTAGTGGAGTTGTATGAACTAGAGTTGTAAGCCTTACAGATAATGTCATCATGAAAGGCGGGTAAAGATTTCGTTTCGTCTCCCCTCGAATATCTTTCTGTATCCCGCGAAGTAAGATTCGGAAAAATAGGTCTGAAACACATGACCGTTATCGCCACCACGTAACGAGGCACAAAAGCTCGCAAAAATCGACTAACACAGTACATACATAAAACTACCGTCACTTCCATCAAACAATCCCGCGAAACCCCACAATGAGGAAAAATCATCGCGTCGTTTCAGGAAGCCGAACAGACGGTGCAAAGCCTTGGCAACAGTCAAAATGTGCCTAACCGAAGAACCGGGTGCGTGCAGAACGGGTTCGATCCGATGTCGCGTAACGGTCAGCCGGAGAACGAGAATTTCAGTCGATTGCAGGGCACTTGCCGAATTTCTCGCCGCTGGTCAGACGACTCGGCGTGCCCGAGCGGGGAAGAGCAGCGCCGACCGCGACCACAGACAAGGTCAGTTCTGCGCTCCGTTACGCCGTCTGCACGATTCTCGCAGCTCCGTACAACCGATAAAAAGCTACGCGTTGTTAAGATGTAAGCCTCCTTTTTTTATCGGTTGAAACCGGTTTCGTTGGCTTATATTTCTCAAACGAATCGTAAACGTATCTTTGATGTAGATCTCCATGACCTTCCACTACATCCAGAAAAGTTCTTTCGCGATCCTCATGATTTCAGGGAGACCAGATGTCTGGTCAAGACATGACTGGCTGAATAAAGAGCGTCGGCGAATTGTGGTCCGTTTCTTCTGACAAAATTCCAACTATGGCACAAAGGATTCAGAAACACTAAAACGTTTCTTAATCCCAATGTTTCCTCACTGGCACTTTTTCTTTTTTTGATAACTGAATCTCTGGAAAACTCATCAATTACTTAATAAATTAGAAAAAGAATAACTTAGTAAGTGTATATTTAATTAAAACCTAAGGTCAGTTCTTAACTGTACAAGCCCTTAAATCCCACGTGAGTAAATTGCTAATTTCCATTTGTAGTGCACATTTTCATGCTGTACTCTCGTTCTGTATTATTTAAAGTAATTCATAATTCTAAAGACGATATATAGGATATTTCTGTCCAGAAGATGTACAGATATTCTGTTTCAAAGGCGCTTGGAATATGCTCATACACTAAAATATTGTTTTAGTTCTACTGTCAATAAAAAGGTGTAATCAACAAAATTAAATTGTTATGTCGGTTTTATAAGTTGCATATAACATACACTAAACCTAAATAGATTGGATAGAAAATTGGACGCGGAAGAGATACGTCGCAATGTTAATCCTTGAAGATTAACGTAAGGCGTAAAATTCGATTTCAAGCGTAAAATAAAGTTTCCCTCGACGAACAAATTTTAAGATGCGAAATATTGAGTATTTAAAAACCGTTCACCACATTTGGTTCTTCATACTTAATGTCTACAGGGAGCTATTTTTAAATACGTGTATTGTATGATCTCACGCAGTGGTACATTACGCCATCTTTCGTGTTCTCTTCAGTGCTGTTCGTAGCCCGCCCGCCTCGTCCGCCCGGCCTCGTCCGCCCGCCTCGTCCGCCCGCCTCGTCCGCCCGCCTCGTCGCCGCCTCGCTCCCCGCCCGCCTTCGTCCGCCCGCCTCGTCCGCCCGCTCGTCCGCCCGCCTCGTCGCCACGCCTCGTCCCGCCCGCCTCGTCCGCCCGCCTCGTCCGCCCGCCTCGTCCGCCCGCCTCTCCGCCCGCCTCGTCCGCCGCCTCGTCGCCCGCCCTCGTCCGCCGCCTCGTCCGCCCGCCTCGTCCGCCCGCCTTCGTCCGCCCGCCTCGTCCCGCCCGCCTCCGTCCGCCCGCCTCGTCCGCCCGCCTCGTCCGCCCCGCCTCGTGCCGCCCGCCCTCGTCGCCCGCCTCGTCCGCCCAGCCTCGACCGCCCGCCTCGACCGCCCCCTCGTCCGCCCGCCTCGTCCGCCCGCCTCGTCCGCCCGCCTCGTCCGCCCGCTTCGTCCCGCCGCCTCGTCCGCCCGCCTCGTCCGCCCGCCTCGTCCGCCCGCCTCGTACCCCGCCTCACCGCCCGCCTCGTCGCCCGCCTTCGTCCGCCCGCCTCGTCCGCCCGCCTCGTCCGCCCGCCTCGTTCCGCCCAGCCTCGTCCCGCCCTCGGCCGCCCGCCTTTCGTCCGCCCGCCTCGTCACGCCCGCCTCGTCCGCCCGCCTCGTCCGCCCGCCCTCGTCCGCCCGCCTCGTCCGCCCAGCCTCTGTTCTCCGCCCGCCTCGTCCGCCCGCCTCGTCCGCCCGCCTCGTCCGCCCGCCTCGTCCCGCGCCGCCTCGTCCGGCCCGCCTCGTCGCCCGCCTCGCCGCCCCGCCTCGTGCCGCCCGCCTCGTCCGCCCGCCTCGTCCGCCCGCCCGTCCGCCCGCCTCGTCCGCCCGCCTGTCCGCCCGCTCGTCCGCCCGTCTCGTCCGCCCGCCTCGTCCGCCCCGCCTCGTCCGCCCGTCTCGTCGCCCGCCCTTCCCACGTCCGCCCGCCTCGTCCGCCCGCCTCGTTACCGCCCGCCTCGTCCGCCCGCCTCGTCCGCCCGCCCGTCGCCCGCCTCGTCGCCCGCCGTCCGCCCGCCTCGTCCGCCGCCTCGTCCGCCCGCCTCGCCCGCCCGCCTCGCCGCCGCGCCTCGTCCGCCGCCTCGTCCGCCCGCCTCCGCCTCCACACCTCCTCGCTGGTTCTGCCACTGCATCTCCCTCCCCAGCCGCCCCGCGTTGGGTTCGGAATATACGAGCGGAGGCGTGCGTGGCATTTATTTCGGAAGGTCACGACCCTGCTTGTTTATGAGGGAAACGCAAACAAGATACTTGCCGATTAAGATTTGCATAACAAAGGGATTACAAGTTGCAGCGTCGTCTTCAACATCTACTACAACTGAAAGGATTCTCCATTTTTTAGTGAGAGCATTTTAAGATTAAGAAGGTCAAGGACCTTCTTATTCCATTCATTCGCAGTGAACGTAAATTACTTTCACTGAACGTTTTAAGTTGATTTTATTCTTTTAATAAACATACTTTAAAATTTGCAGTTTCTAGCTCAGAAGCATACTATTTCACATAGATAATTTTATCTGACAGGAATACTGTGAAATCGATATTTCATAAAATTTAATAAAAATTGCTAGGAACGAATATAGTAAGCAGTAATTTTTCACGATAAAAATATTTTATAGCAACTTTAAGATTGTCAATGTTCCTTCTAAATAATAATTACTGGTCGTAACTTCGTTTGAAAAATTGTGCATTCTGAAATAGAAATTTGCGATGCTAATTTTCCTATAAAGTCTCATATGTGTAATCAACTGGCATCAAAAATGTAGCTAAGCATTTAGAGATTAATATATAACATATTCCATTGAAATTTTGAATTTCTTTCGTTTTTGTAGAAAACTAGTAAAAACTATATTAATGAGTGTATTAACGACTTCAAGGGTGGGAGAAGGAAGCTTCACGACAGTGTACCCTTGATTGCACCACGGTTCATTAGCAAACGTGTTCGACGTTTAATGTCCCCCCGAACCCGTGTGCAGTGTGTCAGCAGGTTGAGGTACCGAGAGTCATGAGGTGGGAGCACACATTTATTACCGCGCATCCGAAATTATCCGGGTTTTCGTCCATGCACCACACGCACACCCGACGCCGCAATCGCGACAGCTGAATGTGTGACCCGCCGCGTCGCGGCCAGCGACCACGAAAACCCCTCGCAGGAATTTCGGCAGAACGGAGCGTCCGAGACAGGTTCTGCCCGGGCGGCCGCCTCCAGCGCACGGATGCCGCCTCCTCCCGGACGGATAACTGTCCGAAAGTCAGTGGGCCAGCCCTATACTTTCCCCCCCCCGCCCGCAACCGCTGCCTAGCGCCGGAGGTGCGGGACACGGTCGTTCGTTCGCTGGAATTACAGTGAGCCGTTTGTCTTACCACCATTTGGAGGACAGGTCACTCGAATTCCTCGCAGTATGTTGAATCGTGGCCCGTTGCTGGCTGTTGGTCAGCGTGCTCGCTTTCCATTACGCGGGGTTTTCTCGGTCGCGCCAAGACTATAGTGTGCGTTTTCCTTGCAATGTCCCAGTACATGAAGCTGGGTGACGATGAGAAAATTATTTTCTCAGGTTGAGAAGAGCGTAATACGATGTGCTAACTACACATACCCCCGTGACCCGCGTGGTAGGGGAATCGCCGGTACCCCTACCCCTGAGGCTGTTGCGCCAAGTACATACATACATGTTGAATCGTGCGAACTCAAGCTAAAAAAATAGAATAAGGGTATGTGGTCTTTATTTGCATAATTGATCATAATTTGCTCTCGGTTATCTGAAAGTGACCTGTCATCGTAAAGTGATGCACATGAAAAGTTAAAAAAAAAATTAGAACAACTCAGAATGAATAATGAAGTCTTTCGCGTATTTATCATAACAAAAAGTACAAATAAGATAGTTATTATCATAGTAGTTAAGAAGAAATGGGAGATATTCATATACTAGAACAATTCATAAAACAGTACGTGATTAATACACTACCGATTCATATTCATCTATATTGTTCTAATAAAGATATTTATATCGTCTCGTTTATTAATATAACACATATATTCATTACTAGCTACCAGTTGCAACAAAATTCTAATGAACAAAATCACACAAAATAACAAATAAAAGTCTCTCGGATAACTCAACATCACATGAAAACCAAAATAACGTGGAATAGTATATGAGTAATCAGTACAACAGTTCTTTACGTGGAGTATCAAAATCGTTGTTCTTACATAACGCACCCTGTGAAAAGCAACTATTTAATGCCGAGCGGCACCCTCCTTGGAACCTTGCTTTCACGTGATACCATCTGTGTGCGCACGTCACAAGAATAGGCTCACTGAGGATGAGAATGCAGTCGGTACGAGGAGTATGATATAAGAGGCAATACTATAATAAAGTATTTGTATTTTTCAGTTAAAATTAGCACCATTTCATTGTTTTTGAATTTTTCTCGAGTTTCTGAATATGAAACAAAACCATGGGCATCTCTAACGTTGCCGGAGGCTGTATGGATCTCTTTCAATTTCTACGCACATTAAAACTAGTAATTTAGATTCTCTCCTCTTTTATTTTCATAATATTCTTTCGTTTTAACAGCCATCATTAACGTGTCCCACTCGCTTCGCTATGACAGTTTTAATATTCTAAAAACTCTTCACCTAAAAATTACCTCATTCCGTTAGGTCGAAAACCAGTCAGGAGTACCACTAAACAGATATTCCCGGTATTCTTGAACCAGCGGGCAATTTTAAGCTTCTTTAGGACTTGCTATAAAGCAGCTGAATTCAGCAGCCCCTTTTTTGGTAGATTGAAGTTGCAAGGTTAGGTTCTTAATTAATGTACTGCCAATATTCACGGTGAATCAACATACATCATCAACAACCACGATGTCATTCGATTCAATGACATAAACTAATCCCTGTCAACAAACTATTACGTCCATCCAAAAAGTTTGGTTAATTTTTCAAGACAAGATAAACATGAAAACACATGTGTCTAACATAGTGTAATAAAATAACTTCTATCAGAACTGATAATAACGTGACAATGAGAGTTTGTAAGGGAAGTAGTTGAGGACTGAAAACGTAAAAATGTTTAGTTCATTCCTTTAATTTTATTTTTTTTAATTATAAATGTATGAGAAGCTTGTTAATAGGGCTCCAAGGCATTTAATTCCCTCCCAAAGCTAACACGAAAAATTAAATGTTTCATGATTTGACTTTGCGGAAGTAACCCTCCCAACCCTGAAATATCATCCAGAGAAAAAACATAAGCAATGTAATATTAACACCAATAACTAAAAAGAGAGATCTGTAATACTCAATCTTACAAATGGACGTTATTTTTATACACTTTTTTATTTTTCATATATTTAATAAAGTATATTTTTTTTAAATTTTGAATTTCCTTAAAACTATTTTGTATATCCATTGAATTTTTTTCTCTTTTGAAATTTCTGTTGAACGTTGGGTTAAATGCACTTCGTAAAGTGATATTTCTATTAACGAAAATCAGGAACAACACTTTCCTAATTATTTTTTGACTTGATGCAAAAACTGTGGGCGTAACGTGTGTAACAATGTTTATAGCTCATAAGAAGCAAGTACAGTAGCTATAGTTTCATAACACAAAAAATTGTTACGAGGGTTGCAAAAGAACATCGCAAGTAAAGGAAAAACATGCATATCAACGCAAATAAGGAAGAAGTTGTAATGGATGTATGCTAATACTCGCTTATCTCGAAAGAGTTAATTCCCCGGAAAGAAGTTTGCATATTCTGAGCGTGTTCCTATTTTCCTCAGAAGTGCTCGAGAAAATTAGTTCACGTATACATAGAGTTGCTATTTGTTCAGGATACGATCTCCTGATGCCGGAAGGAACACATGTGAGCCGTAACAGAATTCGTGAGATAACAACAGCTGTTTTATGTCCACACCACATAGTAGACACAACTGAGTAAATTCATGTACACTAATCCAACAGAGAAATTTAGCTGCTAGCTTGCTCTGCAATATTGATTTAGCGAGTGTTTGCAAAAACTTTCATTCACATTTTCTAAGAAAAGCGAAGTAATTTTCTTTTCCTCTTTTCTTTCTGTGTTCTTTGCAAATGGATTTTTGTCCTTCCCTCGGCCCATTTTTTTTCTCCAGCCATTCGTGTACTCTAAAATACACAGCAAGTGCATTATAACAGACAATCCTTACTTTAAAAATACATACATTTGTCGTTATATAAAAAGATTTGTTAATTTTGTGTAATAAAAATATTTCATTAATATTTCTCTTGTAATTTTATGTAAACTATGTATTATGTCTGCCAATTTCCTAAAGACAATTCATTTTTTCTTTCGCTTTTTTATAACATTTTTATTATAAACCTTTTTAACTGGACAACATTTCATGATGACATGCCATTCCATTGTCAGGTTCTACAATTTAACAAATTTTTATAAACTTTTTGTTACATTCTTATACATATTTCCTTCAAGAAGTTCTATGTTTTTCCTCTTGCATTCTAAATATTATACATTCATGGAGATTATTTCTTAGAAACGAATATTAAATATCGGTCGCGGCAAACACCGGAAGGGAATACAAATCAGGTCAGTACGGCGCACCATCCTCTTTGACAGCGCCCCCAGCCCTGGTTTCCACTTCTAGACCGCGTGTTATGAATCACGCGCGTACGATTTCGGATTCAATAACGCGTCGGGAAAGGAAGTTTGCAGACTTCAGGGAGCAAACACGTTTATTGAGCCAGGGAGCCGTGGAGGCAGCGGCGGCGGCGGCGCTGTGTAAATACGCAAGATCAACACGCGCAAGTGCGTACGCGCGGGCACGAGCCATGAGGAGGGAGTGGAGGGGGCGTGGCGGGGGCCGCGGAGGCAGTGGAGCGGGGAGGTGGTGATTGTGGGGAGGATGTGTGGTGGGCTTCGGCGGGGTTCGGGGCGGTCCGTGCGTCAAGAAGAGACTGTGTCGGCGGAGCGATAGTGAGTGGAGAAAGGGGTGAGGCAGGAGCGGCGGGGTCTGCAGAACAAGAGACGGTAAGAGGGAGGCTGGGGTGATGACAGGGCAAGAGAGGCGAAATATAATGAGAGTGTGAGGATCGTGGGGTCAAGAGTTTATAAAAATTTGTTAAATTGTAGAACCTGACAATGGAATGGCATGTCATCATGATATGTTGTCCAGTTAAAAAACGTTTTGTAATAAAAATGTTATAAAGAATGCAATAGAAAAAGATTGAATTGTCTTTAGGAAGTTGTCAGAGATATTATATAGTTCACAAACAATTACAAGACAAATATTAATTAAATATTTTTATTACAGAACATTAACACATATTTTAATAAAACGACAAAAGTATGAATTTTTAAAGTAAGGATTGTCTGTCATAATGCACTTGCTGTGTATTTTACAATACAAGAATGGACGGAGAGAAAAATGGGCCAAAAGAAGGACAAAACACCATTTGCAAAGAACACAGAAAGAAAAGGGCACTACACATCCAGGGGTGGAGAGTGTGGTGGGACGGCAGAATAGGTGGGAATCGACCAAGTGCGCGGGGGCAGCTGTAGGGGGCAGGGGACGGGGGG
>BOPP01000062.1:2583372-2602177 GCA_017312745.1 Gryllus bimaculatus
TTTGTCGGCTGAAGCGGCGGGGGGAGGAGTCGGGCACAGCGGGCGCGAAGAGGAGCCAGAAGGGGCATGCGAGGCGGGAGCCAGGAGGAGGAGGGAACCGCCGGCAGAGAGACAGAGGAGGAATGCGCCGCGGCTCCATGGCTGTGCTGCCGGCCCGCAAAGCCGGGGAAACGAAAACACCGGCGCTCGGCGAGGCAGCTCGTGCTAAATTTGCCAATGAGGTAATAATAATAATAATAATAATAATAATAATAATAATAATAATAATAATAATGGCAATAATAATAACAATAATAATGTCGATCCGATAGCCGAGATCGCTAAGGCAGTAGTGCCGAAGAATCGCGGGTTCAAGTCCCGCCTCGGGCATGGTTGTATTGTGTTCGTCCTTTCACCTCATCATCATCGTATCCTGTCATCCTCACAGTTACCAAACCGTTATAAGCAATAGTGGTCGCTAATGACCTAGAAGTAGATACGACCTTATATAACAAATAATAATAACAATAATAATAATATATTTATTGCTAGCAATGGACATTAATATTAGTTACATAAAAATATTTCTAGCACACCCTTGAAAGAGGGAAGCTCGTGTTCACGGTGTATGAAGCATTTGCAAAACGAAAGTTTTTTTTAATTCTCTCACCTTTTTAGTCTCGTAATACATTTTAAATCCAGCTGTTAATATTCTGCATATCGATACTTGCCATTTAAATATTTTTAAAGATAGTGTGAAAAATTGGCCTAGCTTAGAAAGTATCAGATAAGGAAATATATTAATGAGAATGGTAGGGAAAAAAGAAGTATGAATGTGCGGGAATTAGAGGGACTGGGGAAATGTACATAAGAATTCTACCGACTGCGGGCCAATAGTTGCTGAAATTGTACATTGAAATTTAGTGCGCACGATGCAAGAACGATGGGGCCGCTGTGCCAAAGCAAGACGTAGCACCGCAGGATGAATGTGTCGAAATTCAACGCAAAAAACCAACGAGTCAACGACACGACATGAATGGATAAGAGCAACAATTTCAGATGTAGAAAAAGTTCGTTTTAAATGGCTGCCAGGGAACCGGTCGCAACCAACCGACGTGTTTCCGTTATTCTAAACACCTGTCAATTTCATTTGTTCTAAGAAACGGTTAACTGTAACACGCAGATTATTTCATGCTCAGTTTCTGTTCGTTTTCGTTCGAAAGAGAATAAAAGTAGATCTAATGCAGTTCGTCTTGTTACTTTCTTAGTATAAGTAGAAATAAATGTTTTTGCTCTAAGGATGATAAACAAATGAAATTATAACTAACTCTTCTTCGTAAAACTCTTGCAGCAACCAATTTTTTCATCTAAAGTTTAAAACGTAAATAACTTCCACACATCTTTCAGTAAGTTACAAACATTTGTCTTCATGGAACTCGCGTATGCCCACCCATCAAATTATTTTTGCGCGCAAAGCTTATTATTTGTGAAAAAACAAATCGTCTGGTACGGTCATGTTATGCGAATGACAGACGAATGATGGCCAAAACGAGTCCTGCAAAACAGAAGAGAGGAAGACCCAGACTTGCATGGTAGCAGGGAGTGCAAGAGGCTATGACGGCAAGAGAAATGCAAGATGATCTATAGTCACATAGAGAGGCAAGTAGACTGAGAGCAAAGAAACGGCGACAGCTGTAGAGCAACTCCGCACTATATACATAAATATTTGTTTTCTATTCTTTACGACTGTTTGTTCTTTCATATCTCTCGAGAAAGATGTAATTCGTGTTGTCGTATGGTTGCGTTAGAGGAAATGCATTGCGCATGAAGATCTGGTGAATGTAACTCGTTTATCGAAAAGAAATCGACGCGTAAGGAAACGTTACACTTCGATTCGCTCAAGGAGCACCGAGTCCAAGTTTTCTTTAAGTGATGTGAAAGGAAAAGTTGTCTCTGCCTGAACAATTGTGATTATACACGCAATCTACCTTGCGATATTTCATCGTCATAAATATTTAATTTTGCTGCTTTTCATTAAGGTATTTATGATTGGATTCTTTCTACAAACATCTAAAATAATTCATTTGATGTACGAATATTATTACAAAATGCTTCCGGTTATTAAGTTAACAAATCTGATAGGTCGTTCGTTCCTTACAAATTGTATGTCACGTTTTAAGACGTTTTTGAAAATACTATGAAAATTTGAACATTCGTATACATGTCTTTTCATTTGAGATAAAAAAAAGAATCACAAGATGAACTATTTCCATGACATGTATTAATTACTAAGAAATCTGAATTCTTTAAACCAAGAATGGATATTCCATGCAAGAAGAGTTAAAATGTTCCGAATAAAATGGTCACATTCCTGCCCTGTCGAAAATGCCTTACGTAATTCTTATCCTTTTCCAACGAGTTTTGCAATTGCGTTTGTAGCGAACATATGGCTCTTGACAATAATCGGCTTAAGTTGAAACCAGCCATCTAATACTATTGATTCTCGACTTTCTAAGAAGCTATTGAATTCAGCAATGTTACTTCAGACGCAATTACCAACCCAATCCCAAGTCCTCGTTGCATTGAAGGATCAGCGACAAACGAGTAGGTGAAGAATAGCCAACAATGTTCCGTCCAACAGGTGCATAACGTCAGTCTCTCGACAATTGTCACTGTCAACAAGTTACCAACCGGTTGTGATAGGTCTGACAACGTGCTACAAAAATGAAAACTCATCCATGATGCAATACCTATATTAGTACGTTATCAAGACAGAAACATTTTATATATATAATTCAACCTAATCCATCAAACAAAGTTTTAAAGAGCATGTTTCATCAATCTTGTAGTAAACGTGGGATAGCAATTTCCCTTTACCCTGTGCACGTGGTTTCATAATAATGATATTGAACGAATCAAACAAAAACAAAACGAAAAAAAGACGCGCAGCCAGCGTCCTCCCATCCCAATCATAGCGCACGCAGCCAGTCAACCGTCTTCTGGCGCCAGCGGCTGAGAACCAAAGGGAGGCGGAACTGCGCGCCGGCGCCCGCGCAACGGCTCCGCGCCGGGCCCGCGCCGCCGCGCCCCGCGCCCGCGCCCGCCGCCGCGGCCCGCGCCGCCGGCCCCGCCGGCGCGCCTGCGCGCGGCCCGCGCGCCGCGCCCCGCAGCGCCGCGCCCCCCGCCGCGCGTGGCCCCGCGCCGCCGCGCCCGCGTCCCATCCCGCGCACAGCGTCGCCCCCGCAGCCTGTCTTCCGCCCCCTGCCCCTCGCCCCTGCCCCGTTTTGCTGCGCCGCCCTGCTCTCACCCCTGCCCACCCACTGCCCCCACCCCTGCCCCCGCCCTTACCCCGCGCCCCTACCCGCCGGCCGCCGCCCTGCCCCGCCCCTGCTCCCGCCCCTGGCCCCGCCCCCGCCCCGCCCCCTGCCCCAGCCCTGCCCCCGCACTGCCGCTGCCCCCGCCACTGCCCCATCCGCCACTGCCCCCGCCATGCCCCCGCCACTGCCCGCACTGCCCACTGCCCCGCAATGCCCCTGCCACTGCCTCCGCCACTGCCCCCGCCACTGCCCCACTGCCCCGCCCACTGCCCCCGCCACCGCTCTCTCGCCCGCCCCCGCCGTGCCCCTCCCCTTCCCCTCCGCAGAAGCTACGGCGCAGCCCGTGAGGCGCTCGCATCTCCTCATCGGCTTCTTTCGAAACTGTCGAAACTTTCTACGTCGCTGCGCCTGGCCGAGTTCTCTCCGCGCGTCGCCGCGCTGCTGCTGCTACTCTACTCTACTTTCTTCGCTTCGGTCTTCGCGTTGCCGCGCCCGCGCTGTCAGCCGCGTCGATGACCCAGGGCGGCAACGGACGAAACGGGAGGTCTGCGTAGTTACATAAGTCAAATATGATCTTTCCGTCTAGAAATGACTACACATTTTTTACGTCTGCTGATTGTGTCATTTAAATATCAGTCCTGTGCCTTTTTTGTAAGTGGATTTTTACCTGTTAGAGAGAAAAAACTTGGAGGCCTTTTTGAGAAAACTTTGAAAATGTCATAAAGTATTTCAAGAAATTGAAATATCTGTTTCAAAGACGAAGAGCTTTCATCGGCCTCGACATCGGATTTTTATGTTCGAGGTAAGCGCTAATGTGTTTAAGTGGCTCATAGGCAGATTGCTGAAAATCGTATTGGTACCCAAATCAAGTACCCATAAATCGATTTTAGGTATCAAGTACCAATAATATGTGGGCTCTAATTCTAACACTACATTAAGTAATTTAGTACCTAAATGAGTAAGAAAAAGTAAAAATAAACAAATATTACCAACCCAACAGCGTAGAGTTTGAATGTAATGCTTTATGATTAGAGCTGATTGGTAGGTTTTGAATGTAATGCCTTACGATTAGAGCTAACTAGTGATTGGTAGGTTGTGGATTCGATTCTGGAAAGGTGTCTGAAATTTATTTGATATATTTAACATTGTGCAGTTTGCAGCGCATGCCGGAATCAAATTCTTAGGCCGATTGCTTTTATCAGTGGTTTCTTTACTTTTATTTATCACCTCCAGGCAAGTGCCGGAGCAACTGCAAACTTAAAATGTACAATAAAAAGAAAATGGAAAAAAAGTATCTCAAGCGAGATGATCTATCAGATACTGGAAGAGGTCGGATATGAGGCGTGCGGGCTGTTGGATATTGTGTTTGTTGCGGCTGAAATTAGTTACTCGCCCAATTCCTATAATCCAGTAAAATATTTTATGAATTGTTGGATCAATTTAATTGCCTTGGAAGCAATCCCTGTGAGCTGTAGAGAGAGAAAACCAGGCATATTTCAGAGAAAATGTTGTACCATACTAAAAACATTCAGTCGTAAATCTTCAAGGCAACCATTTTAGTTGGAAAATTTATAAAGCGACAATGTATGTATACGAAAATATTGATGGACTCTTAGGAGGTCAGTTTCACGCAAACATACCTAACTGATATGAGATTTCTGAGAACTATATTAAAAAACAAAATTAAAAAAATTATTTTGTTTCTCAATTATGCTGTAAGCTCTAAATAATTTTGAAATACACAATTTCTTTATTAGGCATCACAATTTACTAACATGGAAACCAAATACCCTCGATATTTCATGTTAGAATTGTAACTAAGAAGACCATATACTAATATGAATAACTATTTGTAAAATATATCAAATAAAGTACAAAATTTCATTCATAAAATATACATAATATGAAACGATTTTATGATTTTAATGATAATTTAATTATGAAACGTCACGAAAAACTCAATGACATATATACATTCTCATGATATCACTTGCAAGTCAGTCTCCAAACCGTAAAATTTAACGAATATCGTATTTAATGTCTGTCATAAATCTGTTTAACAGCGTTTCCTATCATGAACTGAAAGATATAAACGCAACAAATACACATAGAATTTTCCTTTTTCCTACCTTCATCTTTGGTCGACGAACAAGATATTCCAATCAAAGCACCCACATTCGAAATCATAAGAGGTACGACTAGGGCGTAATTCTTCAATGTACAGTAAAATTGCACGTAAATCGTGATATTATTACTCAGTTGATACCGTTTAATCCTATAAATTGCCATTTTGTGAGAATTAATACAAATTCTATTCAACAAAAACGAAAAACTTGAGATACACTCTTATTCACCATTGAATCAATTTAATATATTAATCACATCTACTCTTTCTTTTCTTTGTCATTTAAGGTCGCATCAACTTCAAGGTCATTAGCAACCACTATTGCGTGTAACGGTATGGTAACAATGAGAATGACACGATATGATGATAGGGGGTGAAAGGACGAACACAATACAACCATGCCCGAGGCGGGATACAATCTGCGATCCTTCGGTCCGAGATCGCTACGACACTACTGTCTTAGCGATCTCGGCGATCCGGACCTGCTTATATTCACTTTCATTGCAACTTTCTGGTCTGGTTTATATTTCACAGAAAACGAAATTTTTTAACTCCAAGAATGAACCTCGCTAGTAAACAATTATATGATTCAAGTGCAGAAATGGTGCATCTCAATTAACATCTACAGCTACCTGTTCAACATAATTTCAAATTAATCTCAACCGAGACATAGCAATGGCGGTTTCTATTTGAAATGAATAAATATGAAGCTGATGCAAGATATAGAGAACATTATAATTGGACCTTAGAGAAAATTAATGATTTTTAAAGGTACCCTCGACAAAAATTTCGCTGTCATTTCAGCAAAACAACTTGTCTCATATCTGAGAACGAATATCTCAGATATAGCAATGAATTTTATTCACGAATATTTGAGATGCCCTCAGACCTACTTACAGACAACGCCAGTTAACCGATAAACCATCGCGGCGTGTAATACCACTGCATGCGACCCTTAAAGGTTAACGCACGGCGGCGGTAGGTTGCGGCCAAAAAAAAAAAGAACGCGGGACTGCGCAAATAGACCAGTTCCCCGCGGCGCGTCACAGAGACGCAATTATCGGCGCCGCCGGTGGAATTACTTCTGCCGCTGTGGCGTGCCACGACGTGAAGCGAAGCGCATCGCTGCAACACCCCCTCCCCCTCCCCCCACACTGTAACCTCCGCTCTCTCCCCGCACACTGCAGCATAAACGTCCCCCCCCTTTGCCTCCCCCGCGCGCGCCGCGACTGGACGAACAAACGGTCTCCGCGCGCCAACTGAGTCCAGAGGTGCCTCGGTGGGTGGGGGTGGGGGGACGAACGCCCCAGTAAAAAAAGAGCCATCCTAAATACTGGCGCGTAATAGCGCCACTTAGCCCGAGTACGCAGACAGAGAGCGAGTGCCCGCCCGCCCGCCAGGCAGCCAGGCAGCCAGCCCGCCCGACCGACCGCCCGTGCGGAAAAACGTGCCCCAGTTTACGTGGTTTTCAGGTCGCGAGTCGCGCCGCACGCCATCCCGCCGACTGCACTGGGCAATGGTGCGGGACGGGCAGAATGCAACAGAGTGGACGTGGATGCGGTTAGAGGCGCTTAGAGATTCTGCCCGAGGGTGGTGGGAATGGAACGAGGAGTGATGGTCGATGAAGGAGAGCAACTGATGAGAAAGACTGACAAGCGGTGAAGTCAAATGGGGAGATAGCGGCAACCTCGTGGGTCGGGGTTGAGGTGGAGTTATGTGTCATTTCAGATGATAGTAGGTAATGATTTTGGATATCAAAGAAAGAGAGCGAAAGAATGCAACAAAGTGGACGTGGATGCGTTTAGAGGCGTTTAGAGATTCTGCTCGAGGATGATGGGGAAGGAACGAGGAGTGATGGTCAATGAAGGAGAGGAACCGGAATGAGAAAGACTGACAAGCAGTGGAGCCAAATGTGTAGATGGCGGCAACCTCGTGAGTCGGGGTTGAGGTGGAGTCATGTGTCATTTGAGAGGATATTAGGTAACGATGTTGAATATCGAAAAGTGGGAGCGGAAGACTGTAACGGAGTAGACATGAAAGCGTTTAGAGACGTTTAAAGAGATTCTGCCGAAAGTTGGTGGGGAAGGAACGAGTAGTCAAGGCCGATGAAGACGAGAAAAAAACTGACAAAATGTGAAGTCAAATGTGGTGATCGTGAAAGAGTGGCGAAGACGAAGTGTGGGTCGGGGCTGAGGTGAAGTTAGATGTCATTGAAAGAAGCTCGAGGGGAAGATTGCAACAGTGTGAGTGTGGACGCGTGTGTAGATGGAGTCTATCGCTGAGGATGGTGGAGAAGTGGAGAGGACAACACAAAGCGGATGGAGGAGTGGAACAAGGATAATAAAGCAGACTGGATAGAGCGGGGTCGGCTCTGGAGATGTGCATCTTTTGGGCTGAGATAGCGAAGGAGAGGGAGAGAAAAACTATGAGCCAGAGTTGAGAGTATACAGAGAATTAGGTGTCATTTACGTAAGTATTGGTGCTAATTAAAAACATTGAATAGTGAGGAAGAGTAGGCGTGAAAATGCAACAAAGCGCTGTGAATGTATGTAGATATGTATACTCCGACGGAAAGTGGAGATGAAAGAGAGAGGAAAAGAAAAATGGAATGGAGGAATGGAAGATAAAATATGAAACGGAAAGCGAGCAAGGGTATGGGTGCACAGATGTGAAGCCATCACAGGGGTAGATGACGAAGAAGGGGAGGAGAAGTAAACGACGGTGATGAAAGTGGAGATGGGGTGAGGGGTCTTTTAAGAGGTTGCTCAGTAAGTTCCTAAGACTGCGAAGAAGCGGAGGGTAGATGTATGAAAGGAGAGAACCGATGAAAGTACCGGCGTGCAAAAACCAACGCTCTGGGCGATGTGTAGCACTGCAGGGAAAGCCGAGAGTTAAAAGGCGCTAAAGGGGGAACGCACGACTAAATGCTGAGCAGGTCGGACGGGCTGTGAGGAATGACCAGGAGTTCGTGTCTGAGAGCCAGGGCGAGGTATGCGAGGAAGAGTGCGAAAGGCGGGGGGTTAACTAGCAGCAAGAACTAGATGTCGGAGAGATGTAGTGGAAAAGAAGGCAAGGATGACGAAAAAATGTAGGAACGACATAGAGATTAAAGATGGTGGAGAGGGCGTACACAACAGGCAGAGCAAGGAGAGGGAAGAAGTCTGGGATAGTAAAGAGAATAAGTGTGGGGGAGAGCGCGGGTATTGTGAAGACGGCAGCAAAAGAAAAGAGGCCAGGGATGGAGAAGAGCCCAAGATTTCCGAGAAGAGCTAGGACAGTGTATAGAGCTGGGCTGGGGTAAGCTGGTGGTTTGACGGGCAGGTGAGTTGACGAATTCAGTTTCGTGAGTAGTTGACCTGAGGATTGTGAGGAAAGCTGAGCGGGTAGGCGGGTGGGCGGTGGGCGTTTTCCTCTCCCAGAGAGAAGTAGGCTACCGAGGCAGGCGCGGTGGGGAGGTCAACGCAGGGCGTAGTAAATTTAGCTTCAAACGGGGGGGGGCAGTACTCGCCACGCCGATAGCAACACTAGCCACACATGTGGGAGTCCGGTCGCGAGCTTACAGCTTGTCTCAGTTGGGGTGGTCGCTGGCTGGGCAGATACTGGTTGGGAAGCCCGCTAAGCCGACGGTAGGTATCCCAGAGAAGGAAGATAACCGCACCTCACGAGGGAAAACATGCACACACTTAGGGACTGGTGACGGCTGGTGGGAGATACCTGGTTGGGTGAAGCCCCGCTTAGCCGACGGTAGGTCATCCAGAGGAGGAAGATAACTTCCCGAGGAAAAAAAACTGCATAACTTACAGGACGATGACATTATGCGCGCGGAGTGACTAACACCAACAACAAACGAGACTGCACGAGCGAAAAGGCGAGGAGTACGGGCGCGGGAGGGGTGGTAAGGGGAAGGGGAAGGGAGGGGGGGTGGGCGGCGGCTACTGCACATCGGGCGGGGGAGGGGAAGCGGGCTGCAGGCGGTGAGTGCGCTTCCAACTATGCGCGCAACTGGCGGTAGGAGGCGCACGCCGCCGCCGCGAGCGCAAAGCGCCTGTGGATGTCTTGTGAGGCGCAGGCGCACGCCATGGGACGCGCATGCATTGCATCAAGTTGTGCTTTTCTCGCTTAGTTCGCTGCTGTGAATTACTTCTTTCCTCACTTTTTTGTTCCTCGTTTTTTTTTCTTCTGCAGGGCACTTCTGTCGAGCTTCACGTTGCGGTTTTTAGGTTCAGGCGGTTTTTGAGGTTTTGGACATTTATATTGTGAGTTTGGGGAGTTTAGAGATGCAGAGTTCTTAGTCAGAGAGAAAAATATTTAATTATCGTGTTTTCCGCAAATACTATGTTTTTATGTGGGGGACTATCTCATTTTAGCATTAAAACAATTTTGTAAAACACATTCAGACTTTACAAATTACGTTGTTATTTAGAAATGACTCGAGTTTTTAAAACGGAATAATTATAATGAGAAGACAATTTTATTTATTTATTTCCCTTCATTAAATGATTAAACATGCATTACCAACCGATTAATTATCAGGTGACGAGAAATACCTCAGTCAGTCTGATCTTGATCGTATTTAATGTATATTTAGGTTTTTCCTCCCTTATCCTTTACACATTTTCCTGTTCCTAGTACAATATCACATTGACAAAACCAAACATATTCAATAAATTTTAATATGATAGTTGAACTCTAAACTGATATTATGAAATTGTCGATATAAGATACAATATTCAGCTATGGATCAATCCACTTAAACAAAATATCCAATTATGAACTAATATATAAATAAATCTTTTTTGATTAAATACAAGTTGGTTCTGTAATGTTATAATGTATGTTTGTTTTTATTTCAAAGTTTTCTAAGAGTAATATTATTTCCTGAAAATAATTTATACTTTTTTCTTTCTTACCAGTGACCACTTCTAATTCAAAGTGTATACTTAAATACATGTTTTACTGTCACGTTAATTAAAAATGGTAAAAGATATTGTTTATAATGACATTTGATTCGTAATTGTCTATTCACTAATCTACTATCACCGGACAAAAACATATTGAAAAAATATTTATTCTAGATCGCTATTTAACTGCATGGTTATTTAATATCATAAGAAGTTTACTCATTTTTGATTGATAATATTAAAGACATTACTCCTCTGAAAGTTGTAGAAAATTATACATAATTTGAAATTAAACAATATTAAAAAATGGTGTTTAATCAATAGTACTTTGTTCTTTGGTGTGTTCGGTATCAGAATTGATTGTAACAAACATTAATTACTCATTTCAAGTTTTTTCTTACATTCAAGGTTTTCAGGGCATTCCACATCTTTATGCGAACGTCGTGTCACCCATCACAATGCACAGAAACATAGTAGGAGTTTTGTGCGGGGGAAGGCATGCATGCTGAACACAGGGCAATGGAAGTACGCATTCCAATCGAACATCCACGTCACAGGCGTGCTATGGAAAGCACGGTGGCTTTTGGACGGCACATCCAACGCGCTGAGGTGTAGTTTGAGAGAACACAAAGTGAGGACATGAAAGGCGAGGCTACAGAGCAGCAAGGTGCGCTGGCCACGTGCTGGGAATGAGTGCAGAGCGCTCATAGACAGATATATACGTTGCAAGGAGCGGAACAGAGTGGAGGAAATCTAGCGAAAACTTTGAGCGTATTGGAACGCATTGCAACTTGCAGTCTAGCAAAAGGGCAGTAGTGGGAGGTGCAAATGCAGAGAGAGGCGTTTAAAGACCTGTTTAAAGGGAGACGTATAAAATGGAGGACCGACAGCATAGAGCACGTTGTTTGTTGCGGCACAGAATATGGTTCCTATTTTGTGGACAGGAGTGTACCGGTGTATCATGTAGATGCAGACGATGGGAGATTGACAGCCGAGGATAGTTTAACCTAGAGCAAAGAGAGATGGTTTGGTAATGGTCAGAATGAAGGGCATCAAGAGAGGAAAAGAGGGAGACAGAGGGGGAGAGGGAGGCTAGAAAGTTAGAGGGAGAAGAAGGGAGATAGAAAGAGGTGGAGAGAGGAAGAGAAAGAGGAAAAGAGAGGAAGAGGGAGAGAGAAAGAAAGAATGAGACAAACGAAAGGCGTGAAGTCCATGTAGTTGTGGTTGGAGTACAAATTAAATAATGGGAGGCGTGGAATGTCAGGAACGTAGTATTCTGGTAATTAGAGACCTACGGAATGTGTGAGAGCGAGATGTGAATACATGTGGTGTGCTGAGGGTATGGCACGCACGAGGTGTGTCGCATAAAGAGGGACTTCAAAGGGTATGAAGAGAAGCGTGCGTACAAAAAGATACATACAAGGCTTCAGAATTAGGGGAGAATGCTGCCTAATGAGGAGGAAAAGTTTCGTGTCTTCATTCCATTACATGTAGTGAATTTTATTAAATGTATTAAAATTAATCAAACGTAATTTAAAATTAGAACCAAGGTGTGAAAGAAATGTGAGACTTGAGAGGGGAAGTAGATTGCAAGGAGAGCTTCGTTCAATAAGGCGACGTGCGAAATACGATCCGCGAGCAGCGAGAGACGTGTGGGAGTGAAACAAGACGTGGAGGAGGTCATTAGGTGCTGCAAAGAGGTCAATCGATGAAGTAAAGGTCGTTAGGATGTCTGCAGAGTTGTGGTGTTGAATCTGAGAGAGAGAGAGAGAGAGAGAGAGAGAGAGAGAGAGAGAGAGAGAGAGAGAGCTTGAGTTGGGATGCGTGGCGTAGAGGGAGAACGTTGAGAAAGGTTTCGAAGGTTATGGCAAGATTTAAAGGTCAGTGCGAGGTACGGATGCAGGCACGAGGTGTGGCAAGTGTGGCTTTCTCGAAGATTAAGAAGGTCGCTAGATATGTAAGCGGAGTTAATGAGTTTTGCAGGGTGCGAAGAGTCAAGTTACCATGGTGCGACAGGGAGAAAATAGTAGGACGAGGAACAGGACGGAGAAAGTGGGGAGGAAGGATGGGTGACGAGAGGTGTAGTGGGGAATAATAGACCTTCAGTGTGTTAAGGCGGGGTTCGAGGGGTGGGGAGCGGTGGTAACGAAGTGGAAGTGTGTGTAAGCAGGAGCCGTGCGGGTGGTGTGAAAAAGTGAGACGTGTCGCTAGGATTGGGGCAGGAGGCGAGGGATGGAGTGGAGCACAAGCGGTGGATGAGGGAATGAAAGTAGGGCGAAGCAAAGAAAGGAGTGACGAGAGGAGAAGGAAAGGGGAAGAAAAGGCAGGGACGTGAAGAGGAAATGAGCAAGGGCAACAGAGGAGAAGGATGGGCTGAAGAAAACATTGGCGAAGAGAGAGAAGACAGGGGCGATGAGAAAGGGGGAGGGGTGAGGGAAGGGACAAGGAGAGAGATGGCAGGGGCAGAAGTAGGGGAATGAAGGGTAGAGGAGCTGAGAGAGGAAATGAGTGCACAGGTGAGAGGAGAGGGGGGTCAGAGAAGAGGAGTGAGGATGAGTGGGGCGCCGTGGCAGAAGTGTGGTCATTAGTTACTTACCGCACAGCATTCAACACGCCTCTCCAGGCGGCGCGAGCTACTTTTGCCCACACCTGGAAGCCTTTCGTCTGCGAGCAGGAAAAACTTCCCGAATCCGGCTCTCAACTCTAAATCCAGGGAGGGTTCATGGAACAGGCAACGTGAGGGCATGGAATAGTGACTACTCTCGGAAAGGAATGGTTTGCCAATTGTTCTACAAACAGACGATATTGAATTATGTTTATATTCTTTCCTATTTAATCGTTCATTTTCGTTTACCTTACTTATATTCTACTTACGTATGTATCGTGTTTTGTTAATGAGAGGATATATTAGATTACGGATTGTTCTTCTTGATTCGTTTCGTGATGTGACTTTTCATGCAGTAATAGCATTAGACTATATTGTTTATCCCCTCCTTCATTGTTCAATGTCGTATTTTTCATTAGCATTTTCTCACTTTGCTCATAATACCTTTTTTTCATTCTCATTGATCGCCAGTGCACGGATAATTCGACTAAGAATGGAAACAAATGAAAAGAATCTTCTGGTTAAATGTGGAAATGTATTTTGCAAATTGACAATTTAGAAAAACACGCCAACTCCATGTTGAAAAGCATTTTCTTACTAGACACACTTTTTCAAATATGTGCGAACTTTGTATTCCACTGAAGAACGTGAATCAAAAAGAACATTATAAAAAAAGGCTATATATTGAGTTTAATAACTCCAAATTGATAAAACTGGCGATATCAAAGCCTTTCTCCAGCCGACCAATTACAAAAGGTTTTCTTCGCGTGTAAGTAAAATTAAATGATTCCCTCCATAACATTGCGCATTTCTAAGGCAATTTCATGTTTCGTTGTCTCGTTGCATTGACGTGCTCAACGTACACAGATCCCTGCGGAACACGTTGATTCATAGGTGATCCGCTACTTCGCATAGCTGCTCGGCACGCGGAAAACACGCCCCGCGAAGTTTTGTTTCTGAGAGACGCGCGCTTCTCAAATGGCGTTTTCCGCGCAGTTGTGCGGGTCGGGCAATGCAGCTGTCTTATGCAAGCCGCCGGTAAGTGCGGCGGAGCCGAGCATTGTTTTGAATCGTGCGTTGCGCGAGTAACGATGCTGTTTGCACACTCATCTCCCCGGCAGTAAAGCACCTTCGGCTGGCGCGGCGCGCCACCGGGGGGGTCCCTTCCATCTTTCTCCCTTCAGTCTTCTTCACGGTCTCTCAGGGCGGCGCGGGGCCGCCTGGGTGTTCTCCGCGAGGAACTCTCGAATGCCAATGGCCTTGCGGTCGAATGTATGCAGTTATAGCACCTTTTTTTCCAATTCATTTTGATCGATGAATATAAATGACATGGCAAAATCCAATAATCGATTAATTGATAGAAAAGTAACGATTAATCGATATTCGAAATGAACAATCTGATGAGGGTTTAGTAGAAATATCCTGACGGATACAGTCTAAGAAGAGAAGCATAGACATTTATTTAATATTATCAGGAGAAGACAATAATTATTCTAGCGAGTGGCAACACTGGGAAAATTAGCCTATTGCAACTACTGAGCTACTCAACTCATATCCTGGTAATGTAAGGGGAAGTTTCCAATATTTAATTAGTCTTATTTAACAAAATCAATACATTAGTTGAACAAAATTTTAATTAAGTTTTTACACTCGTCAAAAGTATATACTTTCAAATTGAATATTTTATGTGCATTAAAGATTTTAATGTAGGACAATCAAACAAGTATGATAACTATCCAATGTATTCAGATTTTTTTTTGTTTCAATGCAATTATAATAGATTAATGGGGCGGACATATTCAATTACTTGGTTAAATGGTTTCAATTTTGATGAAAACCTCGTTTCGGCATGTCTCTCGCATGGCAAAGCCCCAGAGACTGTCCCGAAAGATTCTTCGTGGAGCCAAATTCAGTTGCCTCGTAAAATTTGGAAATTGGATATTAGCTATTGTAAGTTTTGAAATTAAAAAACAAATGTTATAATAATGCTACCACTTTTCCATTGAATGAAGAGACCCAATATTTGGGTAATTGGTTTTAGGAATGAATTGATAAAAAAATTACAAAAAAATCTTTCCTCAGGGAGAGTACATAAACCCCCATGTCTCTCTCCTAACAGCCCATCCCCATTGCCATAGTTTCCCTAGAAATGCTTAATATGATACTTGTAAATCAAAGTTCGTAATGTGCAAAGAACGTGCTAAACGGTGCGTTCAATATATAAGAAACTGTAGATTCATTTTTCTCACGTAAATGTTATCATTATGAATGCTAATAAAGGATTGTTTGTCCGAGATATTAAATATTAAGTAAACGAACTAAAAAATTGTACTACACAAATGACCACTGTTTTAACGTGACATTTCTGATTCAGTAATATTTGGCCTTCAGTGATCGTTTTGGTTGGAGGTCGTCTCTTAAAGATTCTCTTTTATACTTGTACGCATTTATTTTAATTTTCAACCACGGCAATTTACTTGTACATACCTGTACAAATAATAAATGTTCATTTATACTTAATTTTATTACCATAGAAAGTGGAATATGCTACACAGCATCAATAATAGAACATTAATATTTCAACAGGTATAATTTATTAAAAAGGAAAGGTAAGTAGTGCATTTAAAACATTACCGGCGTTATCCCTATGGACTAACCTGTCTTCACTGAACACTTAGGAACCTCACTTCCTGATCGGTTATTCGAATCTGCAAGGGACTTCTTTATACGGAAAAATCGCAGGTGGTGCTTTAGCAAGTCTTGAGTGTAAATTGTGGACGTTTTATATTGGAATCGTTACCATTTAAAGAACCTCATCCCCCCTGCCTCTTTCTCAATGAGCACAAGAAATGTAGAAAACATCGGATCCATCACATCAAAACAGTACGGTAACACATCATCTACCTCATTGTTTAATGCCTGCTATTGCTCAGACGCATTCTACATATCTCAGACATCTTCAAGAGCAGCCCAAAAAAGATACCTTATCTTAACCTTGGCACGGCGTTGAACGCAAGACACACACTGTAACGAACGTGTTACTCATCACCTCGCCTCTCATCGTCGTGTGACTCGCGTCGGAACAGCATGCTACGCAGTTGCCGTTATAAAAGAGTAAGACACCATTATCCGTGATTGGAGCTAGAGATATTGAACTTACAGAGAATACTATCGGTGCAATACAAGTTTTGGAGAGAAAGCGCCTAAAAAATTGTTGTTTTTCAAGCGCCGTCTCCACACCAGATATCAGACTCCATCTGCAAGCTTGTTTTTCCGTTATGAGCCTAATAATATTGTTATCGAACTATACATTACTATCTTTTTCATTCTTAATAATGTAACACCAGTTACATCTTACTCACAGACATTTTTTCAGCCAGCGGTAGTGGAACATATAACTTGAAACCTTATCCCGTTCAATTCACAACTAAAACGCTCACAAGTAGTAATGGCAAAATATCGGTTTTAAAAGATGATATTTTAGGACAGAAACAAAAGTAAAAAAACTATCCAATTACCTATATTTTTAGTTCTGAAACGACACCATTGAAAAGTTTCCAGTGTGTTGACTTTTTTGAATTTTTGACGTGTTAATTACCATTAAACTGAATTTGAACCTTATTTCAAACACATTGGGATAGAAATTAAGATGACTGTCAAATATAAGGCAGAATATACGTTGACAATATTGACGGTCTTACGAAAATCAAATTAAGAAGCGACCCTGAATACCATGGTAGCTTTGAGCGGTACGACGAACTCAGCGTTCGCGGCAGTCGCAGGATCGACTCCCATGTAACATTGTGTTCTGTATTTGCATTCATCATGTGTTGCCATGGACATGGTTGTTTTGACCCCGATGCTCTTTCATGCATGTGTGTGTCACGGAAGGCGTTATGCATCTTAGACCACAAGCTGAAGAGCCAAGTATGTCAGTTGTCTATAGCAAAGATAAACGTGTGACCCGACGAGAGAATAGTGAGAACCCGGCGCGCTAATCGAAGCTGGAAAAAGCTAAGCAAGAAAAAAAAGTTTTGCATTAGAACAGACAATTATAATTAAAAGTGTTTTCTTCATAATTTTTAAAACATCGAATTTCAAACATCGCATCTTTATCTGGCATTTTCATCGACATCAAAAAACCTTTTTGCGTTGATGTATCGATGTTTCGCCCACTTTCCCCATCGGCTACTCCAAGCGCTCACCGCGAGAGCAATTCTCAACCACCAGCGGCTCCAATCGTCTCGGCTTCGTCGGAAGCTGTAGAGCGCACGCGATGCTGTATCCGGACGAGCCGCGGGCGGGCGTTATAAAAGACACCGGGGCGCTCTTGCTCTCGAGAACAAGCCGGCAGCGCACCGCGAGAAAGTAAGTGCTGTTCGACCCGCGAAAAACGGGAGCGCGCCGGCAACGCGCCCGCTCCGTCTCCGGCACAGCGAAGGAGCTCGAACACGCGAGGACATCTGTCATCCGTTCCGCCTGAGCCCGCCCCCTCGCACGATCGGACGCGTTGTTATTCATAAGGAGACTCCCCTCATAAATGGACGGGGAAAAGGTGCTTCGGACCGGGGCAATAACGGGGCGGTAACCGCTCCATAAAAACAGCCTAAGAAAGTCCGAATAGACGCACTTTGGCTCAGGTCGCCCTTGATACGCTCAATGACGAATAGCTGAAGTGTGGAGCTGATATGCATTTTGATGATCTGTAGTTATTGTTCCTTTGGAGGAGGCGAACTTTGTCCATGGGCTTGGTATGTTTTGCGTAGTAATGAAAACTCTAGACGACGGACGTGAAATGGCTGAGATCTTCTACATTGTCCTAGTACTGAATTGAATCACTTTGCTATTCGATATAATATATTATATATATATATATATATATAATATATATATATATATATATATATATATATATACAATATACATAATATACCATTGTTTAACAGGAAACCATTGTGTAGTGAACATTCACGTAAAGCCAAATTTTCATTTCTGATATCACATTCTATGAATTGTTTTTAAGGAAAATGAAGATATGAATGGTAAAATAGAATTTTTGTGGTGGGAACAATTCTAATAAAACAATAGATGGTTACTTCTGTATTGCATAACGCAAATTGTACATTTCGTTTTAATTTGGCAAAAGCGCTAGAACACACTGAAGAAGGTCTCCCCTTTTGCGAAGTATCCTGACGTTGCCGCGGAAGACAGCTGTGTTCTGTGAACAGACCCCGGGTGCCTGAGGGGAGGAGAGAGGGATCCTTGGCGGGCTGCACATCACAAACACACACACACACAACCACACGCCACCACGCGGATGCGCGCCTGTGGCACCAGGCCAGGTTGCGCGCGCGGGCGAGATCTGATTTGGCGTGCTCGCTCGCGCCTCAATTCGCACTCGCGGTTGCTGAATGTTTCCGCGCGCTTCCAGCGCGGCGGCGGCGCCGCGCCCGCCTCGGCCACCGCCCGCGCCGGCATCGCCCGCGCGCCCTCGGGCTAAATATGCACCTCCGGGCCCACGCTTGCTCCCCGTCGCCTCACTCCGCTCGCCCGGAGAGGCTGCCCTCTCAGCGTAATGCCATGCAACCGGCTCCTCGTCACGGTCTTCGTCCTGCTTCCCGCTCGCCTCGAGGTTCGCTCCGCTCCCTGCGTTGGCCTCTGCGCTCTTCGCCGCGCTCCCTCTCACGCCCTTCCCATCCTTCAACCTGCCCCTTCCCTTCCTCTCCTCTCCACACCCCTTCCCCTTCCTCCCGCGAGCGGGTACGCCTCTCCTCGGGGTCCGCCCCTTGCCACTTCTCTCCATGCCTCTTCTCCCCACTTCCTCTCTCACCCTCTACACTTTTCCCTCTCCCATCCCTTCCTCTCTGTTCCTTTCTCT
>BOPP01000062.1:2609881-2627633 GCA_017312745.1 Gryllus bimaculatus
GTATTGGTGAGGGGAGGGCGACGAGCTGAAGGGAAGACGGCTTTACGGGTAGGTGAGTGGGCATTTGCAGAGAAGGCAGCGGGCGATAGGGAAGGTGAGCGAGAGGTTGGAATAGGGCGTGTAGATGGGTTGGTGATAGGCTCAGAGAATAGCTGGACGATAAGGGAATGGGGCGGTTGGATAAGGAAGGGGAGAACGAGTCGGCATGCGAATGCATGAAAAGAGTGCGAGAGAGAGAGAGAGAGAGAGAGAGAGAGAGAGAGAGAGAGAGAGAGGGAGAGAGGTAGAAAGGATAGATGTGATCGGGCGAGTACATGAGAGAGCAGATGAGAGGTAGGGTGGACAAGTGGGCGAGAGTGCGAGAGAATGCGAGAATGAGTAGGATAATGGGCAGAGAAAGTATGTATGAGCAAGTGAGTGAGAAGGCTGAGTGGGAAAACGGGCAGATGGAAGTATGGAGAATGGGTGGACGAGAGAATGAGCGAATGGGTGTGTTGAAGGTTGGAGGATCGGTGGGGAGAACGGATGTGTTAAAGAGTGGAGGTATGTGGAGAGAACGGGTGTGTTGAAGGTCGGAGGATCGGTGAGGAGAACGGATGTGTTAAAGAGTGGAGGATCCGTGGGTAGAACGGGTGTGTTGAAGGACAAATTATCGGTGGGGAGAACGGATGTGTTAAAGGGTGGAGGTATGTGGAGAAAACGGATGTGTTGAAGGGGGCAGAGGGTCTGTGGAGAGAACGGGTGTGTTGGAGGGCGGAGGATCGGTGGGGAGAATAGGTGTGTTAAAGGACGGACAAGAGGTGGGCGAGCGGGGCAGGAAAGCACGGTGCCGCGCGAGATTGAAGTTTGAATTCCTCGGAGATCGATGGCAGCAGTCGACGCGGGGTCGCACACGACCGCAGACGCATCTACTTCGCTCGTGAAATTCAAAGTGCTCAGAATGGCTCCGCGAGGTTTCGGACGGGCAGTAAAATATTATGGGCCCTGCCTCAAATACTAACGAACTGTAAAACTACATTTTTGAAAATATGTCAATGTAAATGTCCTCGTGGATACGTTTATTGTCAGGAAGTAGAGATAATATTGAAAAGCAAAGGATTTCAACGATTCTGATAAATAGAGGAGAATGTAAAGTGGTAAATTAGATGATAAAAGCGTTCTTAAAAATGAAAACTCAAGTTGCATGAATATGCTAGTCTTCAACCAAAATACATCTCTAAGTTGTGTTATGGTAATTTTTTAATTCTTCTCTATTCGCTTTAAAATCACTTAAGTGAAACCGCTACTACATAACTATCAAAACTAATATCTTTTGTTTGTAAGTTTAGTTCTCAAACCATCTCTTGAGTTTTACTTGTATGGGTACCAACACTATTAAATAATGATTACGAATTCTGCATAACAGAAATAATCAATATACTTAAAATATTTATAACAGGTCACCCTAACTAATTTAGTTGAGAACGTACCTGAAATCAGAGGTCCTATCCTGTCCTCACGCTGTTACGCCGGCGCTAATTCGAACACAATCGATCTGTGGTGCCGAAGTTTCCGTTTCGCCCCACCTGTTTGTTTGGGCCGTAAATTTAGCCGGAACTTGGAAACAAAGACGGCAGTGTTTGATTGGTGTAGCCACACGGCAGCTTGCACCGGGTTCACGCTGTTAAAGCATATTTCGAGACCCAGAGACCGCAAACAAGTTGTTTTCCGACTAAGAAGTCAATTTCAGGTACAGCGGAGTAGCTTTACGCCTTCCTGACTTCTGCTGCCCAGGGGTTTACAAACATTTCAACCCAATCACTGCCCCCAGAGGCGAATAATTCGTTTCAGAATAGAGCTTTAATATTACAATACAATAAAAATCACAGAAGCGAATGAAAAACCCTTTGTCCAATCAAAACAAACAAAACTATATTTGGCAATACTGTGTATTTACTAAAACAAATGTTACTAAAACACAAATTTTCTAACACGAAAATGTTCCTGTTAAATAGCGATGTATTCTGTTGTAGTTTTCCTGTAACAAGCATTTCATAATGAAGTTCAAATCTACGAAAATGTGTTTTTTTTAATAGTTTTAAAGTTCCTCGTTCGTGTCAAAAGGATACAATATTCCACAAACCACATGAGCCTTGAATGGTCTTCTATTGTATATTTTTCAAGAAAATCTATCGTAGTTACCTTCAAAATAATTATAATAAACGCTAAGAGATAAGTAGATCAGAAAAATAACTCGGGGATGAAGATTGAAAAAATAACGATACAAGGAATGTTTTTAGAAAGGCGAATGTTCTGAAAATAAAAAAAAGGACTCTGAAAGATGTTTTGTACCTTTAATAATATTTATATGAAAGTACTTGTTATAATGGCAATATAAAATTTTATATAATATTATGAGCCACAAATGACATCAGAATGAGTCAGTAATTATAATATTTCTTGCACAGGCTGGAAAGGGAATTCATGTTTCAAAAGTTCCATAATTGTTGTCCCTGTCCCAATTTTAATAAAGTTTTAACTCATAACATGAAAACTCTCGTAGCCCTCAACCTCAGACACATTTTTTTCCTGTTAATCGTCGTTAATTTACGAGAGAAAGGAGACTGTTTCTTGAGTAATTTACAGATTTAACAACATTTGTTATGGAGATTAATAATAGCGCATTCCGAGGCTATTTTCATTAAAGATGATTATAAAAGAAAAGTGAACACACAAATACTTCACCTGGGTGGATCAAAAATCGTGAATATCGAAGGGAAATACTTTTGAATTATTTTTAGCGACCTCTAATACCAATGTATGGAATTACATTTTATCGATTGCCACTTCTTAATCTATTTCATATTTTGTTGTTTCAGAAAATATAAAAGTTTATTCTCTACTAACCAAAATTGTTTCACTTGAAACTTTTATTACATTGTTAAAACCGATTACATACATTATAAGTTCATGTCAAATTGTTTACTACTGCTTATCATCACTTTCATTAAAATAATCAATGATGTGTTTTGTTTAAACAGTTAAACTAAACATATATTATTGAGATTTCATTGAGAGGTTTTGCTCTCAGTTATGTAGAAAAGAGAGTAAAAACATTAAAATAATATTTTGCACTCAAAATAAATTATATTCATTCAATGAAACTAGCACTCTCGGCTTCTAAGTCTACACGTGTGCTTAACTTTTTCAATCGGGAGTTTTATTCTTGAACCAACTCTTTTGAACCAACTATCTTGACCCAACCACTGTTACACATTATCTTCTATCGTCACCTCAGATCCAAAACTATTGTAACCCAAAATAACATATTACACCATTCCCTTGAATCAAAGATAAATATAATACACGAAAATACGTTTAAGGATACACGCGTTATTCCCCGCGTCTCAATTACATTCCCCAAAGCAAACGAGCAACTTCGCACGCCTAGCGGGATTACGCCCTCGGGCCGGGGCTTGCCGACCCCTTGGCATAGTCTGCAAACTTCTGGTGAAACTTGGCGCTGCCGAGGCACGCCGTTGTAAATACGTCCGCTACACTAACGACTTGGGCAGTCGAGCCGTGGGGCACGCGTTCTGCGTACACGCGCGCGCGTTCAACGCGGCTCAGGGGCTTAACGGTGAGGGGGGAGGGAAAGAGAACGGAAGCCGAGGGGGCGGCGCGTGGCTGTTGCTGCTGCACGCGCCGGAAGCTGCGCGCCCAGCGCCTCCTTCAGACTGTGCGCCGGTAACTGCGTTCACGCTTCGCCGTTGCTGGGGCGGTATCGCGTTAGGCTCAGGCGGTGGCTGCTTTGTTATTCCGAAGAAACATTCTGTCTTTCTCGTTCTTTACATTCTTCTCCCCTTCGCCGTCTTCTCATCTATTTTCCCTTCTCGTTCTCCTTCTCATCCGTTTCTACTTCCCCTTCTCCTCCTCATCTCTCTTCCCTTCTCCACCTCCTCATCCATTTCCCCTTTTGCTTCTCCTCATCCACCTTCCTTTCTCATTTTTCTCCTTATCCAACTCCCTTTTCCTTTCTCCTAATAGCTCTCCCTTTCTCTTTCTTTTCATTCATCTCCCCTTCTCTTTCTTCTCATGCATTTCTCCTCATCATCATTCATTTCGCCCTTTTATTCTCCTCTTTGATCCTACTTTCTCATTCCGGTCTTCATTCCTATATTTTTTGTTCTGCTGTTCCTTCTTCTCCCGGCTATGTAGACCTTTAAAAATGTGGCCTGATAAACGAGTATCCAATATATCTTGGAGTGGACCATGGGATATGGACAAATAAGAATGGATGATCAGCCTATCACCCGCCCTTAAGGATGGGAGATCGACCAGGATGAGTAAATGTCGCTCCAAGTAATGTTTGAAGAACTAGTCCAACATTAGCCTTGATTAGTTTGGAGGAAACCACAGATCACATCCGGCCTCTGGAATTCACTTCGATGCATCCGACGTAGGTGCTCAACCGGTGTCGAAATCTGCCACTTTCACGCATCTTGTGCCAAATTTCAGACATCTTAACCGAGAGACGAGGAACCCGCAACTCCAAACGTAAACTCACCCGGCCTCGGAAGTCCTCGCCGATCAGGCCGAGTTCTGGTGAACTTCGCTCAGGCTTCGGCGTATCCTCGGCTTTATCACACAAGGCCCGGCCTCTTGCCAAAACAGCCAAGGAAAACAAAGACCCCTCTCTGGTCGCCGTTACGGCCTACTATTCTTCTTCTCCTTCAGACAGCACAAACATTAAACGGTATAAATTATTTAAAAGAAAGTTTTCAGAGATGTTCGTGGTTACCTTGCGTAAACAAAGAAAAGCGAAAGTAAACAAGTTTAAAAGTTAAGCGGCAGCGGGTGCATCTGCCAGTAAGAAAAAAAATTCAGGAAAATTTGTAGGCAATAAAGACGTTTCTGGACCATCTAGATTGCATGCTAATGCCTGCCCTAATTAAACCAGGCTGGGTCGGAGCTGAGCGATGTAAATCTGGAGTCCGCTGCTTCGTGCCAGAACGAAGGAGGTAGATACACATTTTAAATAAGGTTACGGGAATATCTTGAAGGCGCTCGTAATAATGTTTGAGCAAACTATTATCATAATTAAAGATGTTGTCATTGCCAACAATGTTTTTTAATTCAAAAGCAAGCTTCGATGGCTTAGCCATCATCATCAGTTGTCTGATACAAGAAGAAAAACACAAAAAAACAAAAAACATAAACGTGAAGTAACAACAAGATTATGATAAAGGTTACAATAATTTACAATTTTTTTGACGAATATATTTGACAACGGGAGAAAGAGAAAGTTGTGGGGGGAGGTTAAGCCATTAATACTAAAGAAAGCGAATGAAAATAGAAATAGACACGTAAAAAATTATTTTTATACAGAAAACATAAGAAATGTAAGTTTTGTGTTTTTCTTCTTGTATCAGACCAAACTGATGATGATGGCTAAGCCATCGAAAGCTGCTTTTGAATTAAAAAAACATTGTTGCAATAACTACATCTTTAATTATTTTAAAAATGCCAAAGATATCCTACCACAACACCTAAACTATTATCAGCCTGGAAAAAAATGAAATCTCGTAGATATAGCCACCTACAGCTCTATGGAGCCATGCGTTTGCAAGTTGTTGTTGAAAGCTGAACATTTGAGACACTCATAAGAGTAATAAAAATGCATTCGGGTTGTTCTACAGAAAGAATGCTACAATGAGTTCATATCTTATAGAAATAAGATTTAATTTAGAAAAAATATTTCAGGGAGGAATTTTTTGTTAGAGACCATGCAATTCGCCCGGAAAATGCGCGCGAGTATGAAAGAGGAGAAAGAAAGACGTTCATGGATAAAAAATAAAACCCTAGTTAAAATTGTTGACAATAAATGAGAAACGATTTGTTAATAAATGACATGAATGAGACGTGTCAGAAAATTGAGAAGAACTTTACCGCAAATCATTCTTAAACATTTTACATGCTATATTTAAAATTTCAGCAATTCCTTCTACGGATTGGCCATGGATATGAGAATTAGCCTAAATAAATTAGGAAAAATAACTAAAAATTAAAATTATGTATCGTTTGATTATATTAAACCTTGTAAACTTCAATCGTTTGGCTTTGGGCATACAAGTCGCATATAAAGTCTAGAACACCCAGCATTTTTTTCGTCTTTTTTATTTCTCCCCTTCGGGGTGCAAGAAAGCAAGGAAGTCTCCCAAATACATGATTTAATGAAGCTTTCGGAAACTTAAAAAGATAAAGGTTTGTACAATGAACAATGGATAGAAACAGAGACACGTTCCGAAGTTCTAAAACAGAGAATTGTGAAATGTTAATACATATTAATTTGTATAAACTAATAACCAAGCGATATACTCGTATTTTTACCACTGGAAGCCTGTAAAGTAAAGTTATACAATTTTAGTTTTAAACCGAATGAAAAACGTAGAACACGATACTCAAGTAGCGGATCTTGGAGTGCTGGGCTGCCCCTTCGGGTGGACGGCGCGGGGGGGGCGGGGGGGGGCGGCGGCGAGGCGCCTCTGGACCGAGACGCTGCGACGAGGAGTCGTGTTTCCGGCGCGACAAGGGCCCGGGCAAATCGCATGCTAATGCCCGGCCTAATTAAAGGAGAGAGCGAAGGGCCGCGAGGGAGACTGTAAATCTGGAGGCGACCGCCGCGTTACCCCGCTTCGCCCCACACACCCCTCGCCACTTTGCACAAAGGTCCGGTGTCCCCAGAAGATTGAGCGCGGTCGAATGGCGAGAAATATTTCTGGTACTATTTGGTATAGGATACAATGCACAATTTTTTCGTAATGCGATATTCCAACAGTATGATTCCATTGCTTTCCCGATACCATTGGAAAGTCTAAATGTCTCCCATGTATGCTCATTGTACCCCAAAAAGGTTGTGAACTTCGTTTCTTTCTTTCTCTTTTTTCCTTAACTCAAATACCGTATGTTGTGATTATTATTTGAACAGACATCGTAAGCTAAATATGTAAGCGAATTTTGGGGTTTCTGAACAATTTATTCTAGATGTTGATATAACTGATATCACTCGAGATTTGAACGTTCCTGCCAAGGCGCATTAATAAAACATTTTCAGATGATAAAACAAGCTTAAAGTACTCTCCTGAAAAATGCAATAAATGTCATCAATACAATTGGGATACATATTTGTAATATGAATGTTTCTACAATTCCAGAATCAATGGTCATAAAACCATGAATAGAATTCGTAAGTTCACAAGTGTATAAGTCAAAATAACACCTAGTGAAACGACGCTTTGGTGATGCTTTTTAAAATAATAGCTTTGATAACAGGCAAATACTTGCGCCTTAAAATCCGTACGCCAACGCTGGCTGGATATTCGAGTCGAGCTTGTCAGCTAGGTTGAACTGAGTCGCTGTCTTCAGAAGAACTCTAGCGACTGGGTCCTCTGATCGGTAGTTTTCCGTAGTTTCTCCGATCAACACCAGGCTAATGCCGGAGCAGTACCTTTACATACGGGCCAAGGACCGCACGCAATATTTCCTTCCTCTTTCATGTCCTATCTTTACCCCTTACTTACACACACTTATTACACACACATACATAATTAATATGCACTTCACTACCAAACATGCAGATAGACCGGTAGGGAGTTTAGAGCGGGTCTCGGCTTCAGCCGTGTCCCGCTGGTGGGAGATACCTGGTTGGGGGAAAACCCCGCTAGCCGACGGTAGGTCGGCGCCGGTTCTCGCCATCCATCGGGAGAAGTCCGTCACCTCCAGAGTGGAAAAAACATGCACTACACTTATGAAACTAATAACCTTAGCAAATGAAGTCGTAGGCTTCCGCGGCCAGGGTCATGTGGGTGATGTGGGCTGTTCGGGTGACGCCGCGTCGAAAACTGTGTTGCCGACGTTTCGACCATCCTGCTGTGGTCTTCCTCAGGGCTTGTATGCGTCCGCTGACCATCACTACGCATACAAGCCCTGAGGAAGACCATGACAAGATGGTCGAAACGTCGGCAACAGTTTTCGATGCGGCGTCACCCGGGCAGCCCAGATCACCGTAATAACCTTAGCAGTTGACACGTCCAGAATCACTGCCAATCATCCCGGCAATCAGTTACACTTTTTGACCTGCCTCGGACCACTGTGCGTCCGCCGCACCCGTCCGCCGTCCGGTCGGGAAGCCGAAAGCGCACCTTTCGGTCGTCCTCACTTAATCAAAAGCGGCGTCCGCCAACGCCGAGGTAATTAGCAGCGCCACCGCCGCCGCCGCGAGGAGAGACGAAGCGGTTTCTTAATTTATTTTTGCCAATTGCGGGAAAACGCTTCCCTTCAGCCACCTCCTCCTCCCCCTCCCACACCCGGACGAAAGTAGGTTTTATTTTGATTAAAGAAACCCGGAACGAGAAACGAGGGTAAATATCGCCAAGCCGATGGGAGTAGGATGTTAATAAACGAGAAGTTGGAAGATCTCGAAAATGTCCGGACTTGGCTGCTAATACAGACGAGTTCTGGAAATGCGCGTGTTCTGAAAGAGGAAACCGGATATCTGCCGCGAGATGCAGCGAAAACGAATTTACAAGAAATAAGTTTTGTCTCCGGTTGTGCTTTATTATGTTTGAAAATGTCCCGAGAAAAGCTGTTTTTAATATAAGAGAGTGCTGCAAACCACCTCGTGATCCGGCAAACCTGAAATTAATTTAAGTTGAGCATATAGCTGGTTCTGCTGTGTTCGCGGTGCTGTCTGAGAATGAATGCCGGTAGGTTGAATTGTTTCGAGAAAGTCGTCGCCCCCTCTGCGTCTTGCGGAACGGTGGGTTTTTGTCAAGAGACGGGAGTATTGCAAATGCCGGTGTTTGCTGACGTGACGCTATCATATTGCTTTCCAAATAGCCTTGAAAACGGGTTAATGCTAGTGCTTTACGCGGCGTTCTTTTAATGGTAAACGAATGGGTTTTTGAACGTAGTTTCTTTTTCAGAAATTTCATTCATCGTTACTTTTACTTGCACGAGCGCTCTTAACTTCATGCTGACTTATTTCGCTCTCGCTGCTTTTTCTTTCAAAATATTGGCATTCTCATTATAAATGCTTGAAAATATACAATCGCACGCAAACAACACACATATACCAAATTCTTTTAGTATTTCACCAGTTACTTTTATTATTAAAACTTCTTTCTATTTCTTCGAAAGGGAGTCGCAATGTAAACGAAAAGAGCTTTCAAAGATATCAATACACATATAGTATGTAACAATAGACATGATGCAAAATAATAACAGAATTCGTTCATTTAGTTCTACGAAGCAAATATTATCTGCAATAGGACAGATTCGACGCTTATAAAACGAATTTTTATAATAATACGATCTGTAAACAATCTATCTTTTAAAAATTTAGAATAATTATTACACTTCGTCCCAAAATTTTATTACACAAGTTGATTGTTTAACGTAAAAGAACGAAAAAATAAACTTCGAAGAATCGAGTACGAAACTAATCATTTTATCAAAAGCAGACAACATTTTATGAAACAAGAATTTATATTAGGGAGACCTTCATCGTTAATTTTCCACCACGACATGATGTCATTACCTTAACGCTTGGATCACGCGTCCGGTCAAAAGGGCAAAGGGTCCGGTCAAAAGGGCAAGGGCGCGCGGAAGGGCACGATCGACGCGGGGGCTCCGTGGAGTGCCATCGCGACGCATCCTTTTCCGCAGGCCACGCCCTTTCCCGCCCTCCCGTTGCACCGCCGCCGCCGTCGGAACTATATTAAACCAATCAATCACTCAATCAATCCATCACACCGGCTGGAGTGGGGGCGGGGACGCGCCACCGAAGGCAATTTCCGCGCATACCGCCCCGCCCCCCTCCACTCCCCACCCTCCACCCTTTGCGGACCGATCGCGAACCTCCTGATCATCGCCATCCCGGCGAATTCCCTTCCAAGCCACCGCTCATCCTGCGACCTGTCTTTACCTGCCCGCTTCTCGATACCGCCTCGCCCTACACCGGCCTCTCCCTAAACCAGCCTCGCCTGAACCAGTCTCGCCCTAAACCCGCCTCACCTAAACCCGCCTCTTCCTAAACAGCCTCTTCCTAAACCAGCCTCCCTAAACCAGCCTCTCCCTAAACCAGCCTCTCCCTAAACCAGCCTCTCCCTCTCCTAAACCAGCCTCTCCCAAACCAGCTTTTCCCTAAACCAGCCTCTCGTAAACCAGCCTCGCCGCTAAACCAGCTTCTCCCTAAACCAGCCTCGCCCTAAACCAGCCTCGCCCTAAACCAGCCTCGCCCTAAACCCGCTCTTCCTAAACCAGCCTCTCCCAAAACCAGCCTCTCCCAAACCCGCCTCTCCCTACACCGCCTCTCCCTACACCCGCCTCTCCCGAAATCCGCCTCGCCCTAAACCAGCCTCGCCCTAAACCATTCCTCGCCTAAACCTCAGCTCGCCCTAAACCAGCCTCGCCCTAAACCAGCCTCGCCCTAAACAGCCTCGCCCTTAAACCAGCCCTCGCCCCTAAAACCAGCCTCCCCTAAACCAGCCTCCGACCCTAAACCCCTCTCCCTAAACCCTCCTCTCCCTAAACCAGCCCTCTCCCTAACCAGCCTCCCCTAAACCAGCCTCTCTCCTAAACCAGCCTCTCCCTAAACCAGCCTCTCCCTAAACAGCCTCTCCCTAAACCAGCTTCTCCTAAAACCAGCCTCTCCGTAAATCAGCCTCGCCCTAAACCCAGCTCCCTAAACCAGCCTCGCCCTAACCAGGCCTCGCCCTAACCAGCCTCGCCTAACCCGCCTCTTCCTAAACCAGCCTCTCCCAAAACAGCCCTTCCCAAAACCCGCCCTCCCAAAACCCGCCTCTCCCTACACCCGCCTCTCCCTCTACACTCGCCTCCTACCCCGCATCAACATGCTCCGCTTATACTGCCGCCCTAAACCAGCCTCGCCCTAAAGCCCATCCTCGCCCTAAACCAGCCTCGCCTAAACACTCGCCCTAAACCAGCCTCGCCCTAAACACGCCTCGCCCTAAAACAGCTCGCCCTAAACCAGCCTCGCCCAACACCTCGCCTAAACCTGCCTCGCTCCTAAACCAGGCCTCGTCCCGTAAACAGGCCTCGCCCTAAACCCAGCCTCCCCGTAACCAGCCTCGCCCTAAATCCAGCCTCCCGTAAACCAGCCTCTCCCTAAACAGTCTCTGCTTCCTTAAATCGCTAGCCTCCCTAAACCAGCCTGCCCCTAAACAGGCTCGCCCTAAACAGCCTCGCCCTAAACCAGCCTCGCCCAAAACCAGCCTCGCTAAACCAGCTCGCCCTAAACCACCTCCCCTAAACCCGCCTCCCTAAACCCGCCTCGCCCAAACCCGCTCGCCTAAACCCGCTCGCCCTAATACCCGCCTCGCCGTAAACCCCTTCGCCCAAACCCCGCCTCGCCCTAAAACCAGCCTTCTCCCTAAACCCGGCCTTCTCCCTAAACCCGCTTCTCCTAAACCCGCCTCTCCCTAAACTCGCCTCTCCCTAAACCGCCTCGCCCATAACCCGCTCGCCCTAACCCGCTCTCCCAATTTAGCCTGCTGTTTAGCACTGCCTGTCCTGGACAACTCTCCCCACTCCATCCCGTCGTTATCGCCGCTGGCCCACGTCTTTTACCGCCACCAGACCGGCCTGGCCCTGCCCTGTTACATCCCGCCCCGCCCATCCAGCCCCGTCTCCTACATCCCCCTCTCCCTCCCCCACCGCCGTGCCACCGAACCGCTTCTGTGCAGTTCTCCCGTTCTCCCTCTGCATTCCTACGACTTCACTCGTCTCGCATTCCTGTCGTTCGCCCCAAATCGTCTCCCAGCTATTCTCTTATCGCTTCTATAAGCTCCAATGCCTCGCCATGCGTTACAGTTCATGTCCGAATATCCAGTAATGTCTAGCATGTTTGTAGAATGTATTCGTAGTTCTGTTCTGTGACTGCAATCTACATTTTACCCAATCAACTCCAGGATTCTGGAATCGACATGATTTGTCGTGTTTTTGTTTCATCTTGTTTTTGGCATTAACAAATATGCAATAGATATAACGTTCCCGGCATCAGAACCTAGATACGCTCATGTCGAACGTAATCATGAAATTTTTGTTTATTTAATTAGCAATGTTACTTCGAGCTTTTAAATTTCTTTACATATTTTCGGAATTTTCCACTCTATATTACTTATTATTATTTTAACGTAACTTCTACAGATTGTTGCAGAAGTAAAAATTGTACAGAATTTAGTTTTTCAGTGACACTAATCCTTCCCCGCAAAATTTTACTGCATGTTATCTCTTTAGCAACTCACGCAACCGTTTTAGTTTTACTAACATAAAACTCCATGTGTGGCAAGTTTCAGCCTTAATTTCATCGTATCGCACCATGACTTCCGTCAGTCTCGATGCTCCACTGAAGTTGTCCAGTCGACTAATTAACATTTATGAAAATTAGCCAAAGTGCCGAAAAACTGTGCCTAGATAGTTTCCATCATTATTTTGTAAACAGCTGAAAATCTTGCAATGAAAGGAAACATCTCGTTGATTTTTTTAAAATTTGTTATATACAGTCTCCTTTAAAGGAACTTTACGTGTTTAAACTTCGTTCTAGAAAGAAGATCTAATCATCAGGAATAGCTTGTATTCCTGAATTAAATGTTCTAGCTCTTGCAGTAGGAAAATATGTATCAGAGAAAAATATTTGAAATTTTTTTAAAGCAGTGCATTGAAAAGTGTTAGATAGCAATCTGAAATATTCTGCCAATAATTGGCGTCCAATTGAATACATTGAACACACGAACATTCGAATCAAAAGATGCTTGAAACATTGTTTTGTTCTGTGATCGGGCAACAAAAGAAATGCTTATGATCAAAAGAATGGACATTGAATATAAGAGAAGCTCAACTCGATGATGAATGTATTTAACTAATAGTTGAGAAGTTAACTACGTCAACCTCTCAACTATTACATCCCCCTTCTACCCAGTATTATTTCCCATTCATATCACGGCCTAATAATGATTGAAGTACCTGTGATATGATGCTTACCACGAACAATGAATGACGGAGAAGGAATAATGACATTAATAATAATATTGTTTCACGGCCCAGACGAAACCCGAGAACTCCCTAACCGACGTGGCCAACACGATTCCTCACGTATAATGGATGCGATTGAGACACAGTGAACTATAGGTGGGAGCCGTAAGTGAATCGCCTTCTTTGCGGTAGTCACTCGTCGATTCTCTCCCCCCCGCCCCCGCCCCGCCCCCGTCGCCCTCCCTCACCGCCCCGAAGGCGCGCGCGTGCGATGCTCCGCGGTTAATTGTCGCACGCCGGGACGACGTGTTTCAAAAAGCGCCTTCTTGCTTTAAAAAAAAAAGGCAAGCGCAACTCGCAAATAACTTTGAGCTATTAATCTTCAAGCGCGCGACAGGCGAATTTCAGGCGATAATGACTTCGCACGTCAAGGAAGTTTAGGCGCGTAGTCGCAAGCAAACGCTACCGGTCTCTGGTCTCACGCCTCCCGCCCTCCCACCTTGTTCCCCCCTTACCGATTCCGACCCACCCATCCACCAATGCTCATCCCTCACCCCGCCCCATTATACCTGCTACTATCCATCTGCCCTACATCTAACCAATTGAAACCCACTCTGCCTTAGTACTTGTTCTAACTACTTGTCCGATCCTTACGCCTACCCACGTCCTCTACCGGCCTACCCGTCTCACGCCTACCGTCTCACGCCTACCCTCCTCACGCCTACCCGTCCTCACGCCTACCCGTCCTCACGCCTACCCGTCCTCACGCCTACCCGTCCTCACGCCTCCCGTCTCACCGCTACCCGTCCTCACGCCTACCCGTTCTCACGTCCTACCTCCTCACTCGCCTCCCCGCCCTTCCTTCGATCCCCGTCCTACTTTTGTCCATCCCTACGCATTAGCCTCCACTCCGTCCCCGCACCCCTCCACCCCGCCAATTCTGCCTCACTCCACCACTCTCTTTGGTCGGCCAGGAAAACAGCAGGAGCGTTTCAGCCAGAGTTCGTGCGGTGACGTGTGTTGCAGTGAAGGTGCGAGTTTGTGTGGAGTACTAAAATTAATCTCCTGCGATCGCTTTCAGTGTTTACATGCAAAACAACTGGTTTACTCTCTGGCGCACATTACTCTTAGTTTACCACGCGTGTAAATATAGAGCGGCTGTTAGCTTTCACATGGAAAGCATTTTGTCCTTGAACTTGTCATTGAGACAGAGTCTGGAACAACGCATTACGAGATAAATACACATGCTACAAAATAATTTAGAAACACAGGTTATATTAAATAATTAATCTTGATTTTTGTCACGTCAAATCAAAGTTTTTCGTGGCACGTATAATTTATTTATTAGGAATTAGTTTATAAACACAAATATCTTAAATACTGAGAGTTAAATGTATGCAAGCTCTGAATTTCATGAACATTTTTGTTTCAGGAAGTATGCTGCAAAACAGAAACCCATATAGTTCCTGCTATTCGGAGTACAAAATATATTTACACTTTGAACATAAAAATAACTCAATTCTTCTCATTTCTTTAGAAATGATGACAATAATAGAAGATTTATATATTCTAAACTAAAATACACAGCGTAAAATACAATTTCAAATTATTTAACATAAAAATATATAATTAATTTTAACGATTTCGAAATTGCATTGTGGAGCATAAAGACAAATGGATAGCATCAAGAGTTGAGCGTGCAGATACAATTGCATAAATTACTTTTCCTGCGTTGGTCAAAACAAATCATTCGTATCAAATACTTAAAAACTGACTATATTTAGGAATAAAATAAGGAGCTCTGCTTCACATTACAGTTTTTTTCTAGTTTGTCATACTTTAAAACACGTAACGCAGCGACCTCTGTATGCTGAGGCTCAGACATAATCATGCAAATCAAGATGTAGCTAAGGAAAGGCAACTCATGCAAATATTTCAGGCTTCAACAAACAGTTCATTTCAAAGTGCGATGTCAATATTAAGGATTTAAAAATAATAGAAAGGATCATGGATACAAACAAATTTCTTTTCGTAAAGATTACAAACGGTCACGTTTTTCTTGTTTTACGATTACACTTACACGAAAAATTAGCAGTCTAGAACAATCGTGAATAACTGTTCTAATTGTGAATATAATATTAATTTAAAAAAATTACTTGCATAAAGTAAATCAATCGTCTATCATTACTTCTCGTAAACATATTAAGATAACGGTAGATACGAGGTTAGCTCCAGCCGACGGTCGCTATGCTTTCTTCTAATTCCGTTATCACCAAAAGATAATTTCTGAAAAAATAAATAATCATTCTACTTTTTATTACACTGGCCCCAATTTCAATACTTACGGTGGCGTAACTTCATTTCACGCAGGTCTTCGGAGTCCGATTGGCGTGTGCGCTCTGTTTCGTCGTTTCGTAGGCTCTGAAGTGGAGCGTGGCGACGGAGGGGGCGGAGTGGGGCGGTATAGTGCGGAGCAGCGATGCGGAGCAGGGTGAGCGGGGGGCGAGCGGAGCGGCGATGCGGCGGGCGGAGCGGGGGAGCGACGGGCGGGGCGGAGCGGCGGAGCGGCGCGGAGCGGCGGACGGCGGAGCGGCGCGAGCGGGCGACGGTGCGGAGCGGGGCGGAGCGGGCGAGGCGGGGCGGACAGCGGCGGCGGAGCGGGCGGCGGGCGGAGCGGGGCGGAGCGGGGGCGGAGCGGGGCGGAGCGAGCGCGGAGCGGGGCGGAGCGGAGCGGAGCGGGCGCGAGCGGGGCGGAGCGGCGGCGGAGCGGGCGGAGCGGGGCCGGAGCGGGGCGGAGCGGCGGAGCGGGCGGAAGCGGGCGAGCGGGGCGGAGCGGGGCGGAGCGGCGGAGCGGGGCGGAGCGGGCGGAGCGGGGCGGAGCGGGGCGGAGCGGGCGGAGCGGGCGGACGGGGCGGAGCGGGGGAGCGGGGCGGAGCGGGCGGAGCGGGGCGGAGCGGCGGAGCGGCGGCGGAGCGGGGCGAGCGGCGGAGCGGGCGGAGCGGGCGGAGCGGGCGGACGGCGAGGGCGGAGCGGGGGAGCGGGCGGAGCGGACGGGCGGGAGGATGGGATGGGATGGAGTGATGTCCGAGCGCACAGGCGTCCGCCTGTCCACTCGGCCCGTCCGTTCCGTGCGACGACTTTCTCTCTCCGCGCGACGTTACCTGCAGTCCGCTCTCGCCCTCCAATCTGGTTCACTTCGCTCTCTCCGTGCACGGGCTTCCATGTAACCGTTCCGACGAGTTCCCCTCCTCGGTGAAGCTACCGCTTATGATCTTCCTAGGTCTGGCAATCCTTCCGGCCGACGAGAAAAGAAATATTGATATTGGATTTCTGTTCGAAACGGTGAGTTGAGGAAAGAAACAATTATACTTGTGAATAAATGCTTTTCTGAATTAAATGAAAATTCTGTTTGGAGAAAAAGTTAATGTTATCGTCACACATGAACAAATTGAATAAATCAATTGCATAATTAATAGTAATTGTATATTTTATTATTTTTATTGTTATTATTATACAACATTATTATAAGGATCAAATAAGAAAACAAGATACAAACGAAGAAAGATGAATGAAGAACAGACACCATCTCTCGCTTTTTTTCTCTTTTAGAAACTAGAGGAAAAACACGATCAATCCTGAATCCTAAAAAATAATTATCGTGTGTTTTCTCACTTAATGTATGGATAATAGTCATTAATTATTTAAGTTAATTGAGAGCGATATGTTAATTTAAAACTAATTTAGTTCCAACCAATTGGAATCGTTTCGATTTTTAATTAGCTTTTGTTTCATAAATGTTTCAGTTCAATTTAGTTTTGAGGTCTTTTTTTAAATACACCTTCTTATGTCGTGTTGGTCTTGGCCCTTCTCTCCAGTTGTCTTATGAGAAACAGTGATTGCTCACTCTCCAAATGTTGCATTTTCGAACGAGAAATCGTGACGAATCGATAGGAAGGCAAAAAAGGTCGAGTTTCTCTACGCGAAATCGTTGTTCGGTGCTAAAGCTTCGAATTTCCTAGCGATGCTGCGAAGGTTCATATTGTGACGGAAACAGAAACACCCGAATGTATTGCGGCGGAAGTGTTTCATGCCATGTCACGGTTATGAGTTTTCTACTGCCAATATTCGGCCACAAAAGAAATCGGAGAAGCGACAAAGGTGCTCTGACAGTTTAGAGGAAAGCGAATCTCCGAGGATGATAAAACGTTTTGTACAGAAAAAGCACAAAAAAATCTTTACTTAAAATGCGAATCAGCTTTCAAAATTTGTGCGAAAAATCTGCTCCTAAGTATGGTACCCAATCCGTTTACGTCTAAATTTACCACTGGGGATAAGTAATACGGCAAGAAAATATTTACGTTTTAAGAAGAATAATAACATCATGTCGGTCAACAAATATTGCCCACTAAGTGTTATATAAATTCCGACTCTTCTCCTGACATTTCTTTTCTTGACAGGAAGGTAGTGAATGATTTTGCTTCAGTAATCCATTGCGTATTAACTCACTTGGACAATTAACCGGGAAATCCAATGCAGGTGAAGGCAGAACAGACGTCCTCGAAATTCCTCACTAAAATGGGCCGCCGTGTTGTTCCTACATACTGATTTCTTTAAACATCCGATGATTTGTCGATTTTCTTCAATTTTTTTCAGATTTTTCTGAAAATTCTTCAATTTTATTTACGCGTATTTTCCTAAACTATAGTCGGATTGAGTCTAG
>BOPP01000062.1:2630802-2656445 GCA_017312745.1 Gryllus bimaculatus
GCGTCGGGTGACGAGGAGAAGAAAGGGAGCGGAGGTGACAATTATTGCGGGCGGCTAAATGCGGTCGATAACCGAAGATATAGAACGCCGCTTACGACTATTCCTTGCGCAGCGCGCGCCGCGCGACACGCCGACGACGCCCGGCGGGCAGGAGTCTCCTGTTGAGGCGGTCGCCCGCTCCGAAAGAGTGAAATGTGCTGAAGATTCTTATAAGCAGAGGCAATTCATTTGCGTAATTTTAATGAACGTTAATTTTGCAGAGAGTAATTATCTTAATACGATAAAATTGTTAGGTCGCAAAACTTTAGGTGAGAAGGACTGCGAGTGATTTTTAATTAGCCGACGTATAATACCCAAGTTTAGAATAAGAAAGATTACAAATATGCAAATTCAGCAGATTTCTCTGTAATGTATTCGAGACTGTTGTTGCATCAGAGGAAGTCTTAGAACTCGTTTACAAATGTCCTGAAATGAGTTTCAAAATTCATTTATGGAGATCAACACATTTGGAAACTTATTTAATTTAAAAAGAGCATTTAAGAGATTTTGACTTTACTGCGACAACCGAAAAAAATTTCCTGATTCAACAAGTGAAATATGAATATTTCATTATTTAGTTTTGTCATTGTCATTCATAAAGAATTTTGGTAAAATGGTATTACAACAATCTACCGAATCATGTGTTTACATGTAATTCAAATAATTTCTCATATAGGTATACTTATTTCAAAAAATTTACAAAGCTTCTAAATTTTGGTAATGATATTCTCAATCTTTTAACACAATTCTGAAATAAAATACATTTGAGAAGTCCAAGCCGATACTTCTTAACCTAATTTTCGCAAAGCGGGAGCTTGACATTTTGTTGAATCTAAACATTTAAAAATTAATATAAAGTAATCCTGTAAGATGTTGTACATAATACATCGTAGATTTAACGCTATATAATTCTAATTTAAAATAAAAATAATATATTTTGTGGAACATAGACAATATAATGCAGTAAATATATTTGTATTACAAACTTAGTTGTTCTAAATTTTCAAAAATTTTGTCTTTTAAAAATTTTTAATAATTTCTAAATTTAGAATACAATATTAAGGGGGCCCCCCAAAATTTACTACTCTTCATGCCATACCCTGCAACAGGCGGTGACTGACAAGTAACACGCGTCAGCAATTTACGGTCGGTTTTCACACGGCTGTGGGATAGAGTAACGAGAAGTTGCCAACGAAGTTTGTTTCGGCGCGCGGCCGCGCGAAGAGCGCGCGATGCGGGCGAGTGCGGGTGGCGGCGGCACACGTGGCGTGCGGCCGGGACGGCGCGCTTGTCAGGCGCGAACGCCCGACGGCGGCGAAGGCGGCGAGGGCGGCGAGGGCGAGCCAGAGGGCGGCAGAGGGCGGCGAGGGCGGCGAGCGGCGAGGGCGCGCGAGGGCGGCCGAGGGCGGCCGAGGGCGGCGAGGGCGGCGAGGGCGGCGAGGCGGCGAGGCGGCGAGGCGGGCGAGGCGGCGAGTGGCCAGGGCGGCGAGGGCGGCCGAGGCGGCGAGGCGGCGAGGGCGGCGAGGCGTGGACCCGCCCAATAAATATGCCGCGCGCCGCCTTTATCTGATTCCATGTCGCTCGCACCGCGGACGCCGCACTCCTTTTGTGGCTGGTCTCGCCGCCCCCTCCCCTCCCCTCCCCCTTGCCCTGTCACCCCGACCCCCGCTTCCGCACCGCGGCTCAAGACGTCATCGCAAATCGCCCACGCCCCTCGTTGCTGCCTACGACGCGTCTCGCACCCCTTATCGCACCATACCTCTCCGGCCGTTCCGCCCCCCCCCCTTCGAGCCGTTTTGGTGGGTCCGCTCAGCCACCACTGCGCGTCGTTGAAGCACCCATCGTCTACCGAAGGGCCGACGGCGGCCCCGCCCCTCCCCCGCACCGCCCCTTCCCCTCCCTCCCCTCCCCTCCCCTCCCCTCCCCCCCTTCCCCGGTTGCCCCCAAAACCCCGTCCCACCCAACGTCGCCCCGCCCCGGCCCGCCCCGCCCCTCCCTCTTCCTACAACGGGGACGGCTGCTCTCCATTACGACCTCCTCCGTCAGGCCGCTTCTGGAGACTCTTTTCTGTCCCCATCGGGTTCTTTGAGTCTCCGTTTGGCAACATAATCATCTTCGACATGTTTCGTTACTTCTCTTCTACTGTTTCTTTTCCACATTTAGTTTTCGGGTGCGCGTACTGTGAATGAGGTTCACTCATCTGCAACCATGCTGACGTCGCACGTCATCCTGTTCGGATTTCTTCCACCGTTCTGCATTTTTAGAACACCACATGTCTGCCCCGTGTCTTCTCTCCTGACGGACCTTTTTTTCTCGTTAATACTTCTGAAAGACTCACCTCCCTTGCTGATTTCGTTCCCCTTTCCCTATTCATTAACGGAGTGCCGACAGCGGACCCGCCCTCTTCCTACAATGGGAAATGACTGCTCTCTACTCCGACCTCTTCCACTAGTGTGGTTCTGAAGACGACCCCCCCCCCCCTTTTCCCCATCAGGTTTTTTGATTCTACGTTTGGCATCATGTTCCTCTTCGCCACATTTCGGTTCATCTCTTCTAACGTTTTCTTTTCTTCATTTTGTTCTCGTGTTCGCGTACTTTGCGTGTGGTAGACTCATCTGCAACCATGCTGACGCCTCACGTCATGATATTCCGGTTTTCTCTACCATTCTGCATCAAGAGAACACGGCAAGTTTCTGCACGTTCCGTGTATTCTCTAGAGACGGGTTCTTTTCCTTCTTATTAATACCGTAAGACTCACCTCCCTCACTTATTTTGTTTCCCTTTGCATATTTATTAACGGAGCGCCATCGGAGGTCCCTACCTCTTCCTACAACGTGAGGCGTCTACTCTCTTTTACGACCTCTTCTGTCAGCCTGCTTCTGGAGGCACCCCATCCCGTTTCCCTCCAGCTGGTTAAGTTTCCGTTCGGCATTGCATTCATTTTTGACCCATTTAGTTACATCTCTTTTAGAGTTTTATTTTCCTCATTTAGTTTTCGTGTTCACATATTGCGCATCTGCCTGTCAAGATGGCCGGTATCGTTAGGGCAGTAGCGGTCTCAAACCAGATCCCGGGTTCAAGTCCCGCCTCGGGAAAAAGTGTATTTGTGTATTTCTGTATGTGTGTGTGCCGTTCTTTTATCCCTCAATATTATCATCGTCCCTACCTCCAGGGATAACAACATTGGAGGATAAAACTCGGGATCCCCCCCTCCGAATACTCTTACTTGCATCTGATGAAGCAGGATGCACACGGGGTCCGAGTGGCCTATACGCGAGAAAAAACACGTGCATGTGGTTGACTCTTCCGTAACCAAGATGACGTCTCACGTCATGCTATTCCGGTTTCTTTCTCCATTCTCTATCTGGAGAAAACCGCATTTTTCTGCAAGCCCAGTGTCTTCTCTCCTGGCGGATCTTTTCTTCCTCCTCAATACTACCGTAAGACTTACCTCTTTACTGATTTAATTTCTCTTTGCCTATTCGTTAACGGGTCCCTGGAGACTGGTCCTCATTATGGCGCCTGCGCCTATGTAGGCTGGACACGCTTCAACCTATCAAGATCTCTTCCATCATTCTGCATTTGGAAGGCATCGCAGGGTTTCACAAGTCGTATTTCTTTTTACTTCGTAGCTCGGTTATTATTTCGACATCATAACAAACACTGTAGTTCCATCGATCCTACTAATTACTTTCTTCTACAAAACCTTTAGGCCCGCTATGGCTCTTGTTATTTGGAACGAGCCCGGCCTTTGTCCTGGCACGAATATCTGAAGTTTCAGACATCAAGTCGCTGCCTTATTCAGAGCTATACTATAGCCATAACAACAAACACGAAACGTCAACCCTGTAGTTTTTGATAATGACCTTAGCCTAATGGATAAACGGAACACACGTGGAAATCGCTGAATAGAATGTCACATTCAAAACGTTCTACATAAGGTAGTTGTATCAAATTGGCTACAATTTTGCTAATTTTCTTAACCACAAGTTTGATTCGCTTTATTTCAGCATTTGCAAGTCTACGGCAAGGCTTCGGTCTCCGCAAATATCACAAGACATCCATGAGTCCAGCCAATGTAAAATTTTCCACGCATTGTAGAAGATAATAAAGATACATCTTATCTTTACTTGCTTCCCCCGCATAACTACTACTAAAGAATTTATTTTTCCTTGAAAACACGCATTTCACTTGTGTTCCGTTTACTTGCATGCTATCCATAATAGTCAAGAGCCAACTGTCACCGGCCTTAGAATTACCATCTAGAATGCAACCATTAATGAATTGTCATTTATTGAAAAATCGTTTCCTTCGCACCTAATCCGTACTCTCCACCCATGTAAGTGCTCGACACTCATGGTGATACCATCGCACTTGGCCCCCTTGCTGTCCTTCACCTACTTTAAGAAGTTCCTCTCATAGAATACCAAAAGAATAGACGTGCGCCCTCAATATTAATGGACGGAAACAAAAGTCGCTCGCAGCGCCACAAGTTTCCGGACACAGAACTAAAAAAATCGCAAACCTACCACAGCCAGTTGTATGAAAGTCCAGTGTATGAAAAGTTTGCGTAATTTGGCTAAATCACCTTCTTGTAGTTATTGAATATTAATACACTTCATTCTACTGGAATTTTACGAAAATATATTAGATTATCCACTTTCTTAATGTACTTGGGTAAAGTCATAACTAGGAAAAGACGTATAATTTTATATGTTGATGGAAAAATTGAAGGAATAAAAATAAAACAATAAATTATTACCTTTATTATACAATTATCGTATAGATTAATGCATATTGTATGCAGGTTGGATGTGACGCACAAAAAACAAAAGAAAAACACTACCCAATCATTGTACACTATTTCTTCATCTAGCGCTCCACGTAGCCTGGCAATAAGATGCCAATTTCCGTGTCTCACCTTCATCCACATGGTTCCCTCATTCCCCATCCTCATCCACGTGGACCCCTACTCGATCCCTCCACCTTCCGTGGAAGACGGTTGCCGTCCACCCCGACCGGCCCAGGTCGAATGGCGTCTGCCCATCGATGTCGAGCTCGAAAGAGATCCTCGTAGAACGCGAGGAATTTCAATAAATTCCGCGTGAAAAGAGCCACGCGGGCACGTCATTCAAAGTCTTCGTCGCGTTGGGATGACATAGATTCGGCTGCCGAGAGTAGAAATCTCGCTTATGACTTTTTTTTCTCATGGCAGAAATCTCGAATTGAAATGATTGATTGTGAAGCTGTGAAGAGGATTTCATCTAGCCTGGAGTTGTCGTTGATGAAAATGTACGTATACGAGTGGATTGGGGGAAGGTGAAGAAGTGAGGGGGGGGGGAAGAGAGAAAGGAAGATGAGACAGGGAGGAGGGAAATGAAGAGAGAGGAACTGCAATTGGAGGATAAATACGTGTTACCTTCCCCCATATTTACATGTACTTAAACTAATATCTCACCAAATTAAGTATTTTAGACATCACTTGGTCTTCACAATGTCCAGAATATTATTCTTAAACAGAAACAAGGTTCAAATTTTTCAACACATTTAATTGTTTCGTCAGCCTTCAACAGAAGGCAAACTGATATTCTCATGTTATAATTTCAAATAAGGCAAAACAACAAAACACATACACCCTGTAAATTAGACTGTCGGTCCGATATAAGTTATGCAAGCTGACTGCTTCGTTCTATTTCTGAGAGAACTGAACCAGATGTCTTATGATGGCTAAGCCATCGAAAGTTGTTATCACAATAAACAATAATGTTATCCAAGAAAACATCATCTTTATAAATTAGTAATTCCAATAACACATCATTAGAGATACATTTAGCAACTGCTAAATGAAGAATGTTACCAAACGCCGAAAAAATTAGCAACTGTAAGTTTGACGGTTGACGCAATATATATCAATATATCAATGTGCAAGGTTTTCAATCTCAAATAAAATCTGAACAGAATCGTAGAATGAGAAATGAAGTACGAGTACAAAGTGCAAAATGGTCGTGATTCTTCGATATAATTGCTAAATTGCATTTTATGGTTTACTTCGTGTCCGTTCTCTAACCAGGGATACCACATCGTCAACAACACATCGATGTTGGAAAACATTTTATTGGGGAATGGTCGTGTATATTAATTTATAATTAAGATTTATTTTACAAAACAAAACAAAGAAATAATAACAACAACAACAATTAAAAAGCTGATCCTGAAAGCTTGGGCGCTAACGGTCGTCTCAAGATGTCTCCGTTTTCTCCGTTCGCCTTACGGAGAAGGTCACGGGAAGAAGACGCAGTCACCAGGCCTACAGTGCACGTGTTACTTCTTACGCTTTTATATTGGTTGAAGTTGAAAAACGGCGAAATATGAAATTAGTGTCTCTTATTTCCTGATTTTAACAGAAAAAGCTATAAAGCATCAAAATATTTTTTTTATCTCAGTGTCCTCCCATAGTAATAATTTTCTCAACAAATGCTACAAAATGCTAAATATTAATTTTTATAATGCTATAGCCCTAATTTCAAAATGCGAATCTTTTAATTCAAATTCTTTTTTTCTTCTTCTATATTTGCGGAAATACTTAGCTCACTAAAAATAAGTATACATATGTATTAAAGATTTACTTACTATACTTACATGTAAACTTACATACTATTACAAGGGGGAGGAGTTCTCGTAAAGAGATCCTCAGTCAAGATCTAAATCTGCAATATTTTGCATATTCGCAGAAGATAGATATTGCAGTCAATTGCTGCTCGCTCAGGCATGCAAAAAGTCCCTAATAGGGAGTTCGTGAACCCTCGACCGTTAAAGCACTTCCGACCTTCTGCGCGTGCGCATGTAAAGTTTCGCATCACATTAGCGCGTCTCCGAATACGTAGATGATCGATGGTGCTGTCCGCTACTGCGTGCGCAAACTTCATAATAATTCAATACAACGCCCTCTGTGGGTGGCGGTCAGTCGAGGCGTCCCCGTACGCGAAGAGGCTTGCGTGTGTGCGTGCGTGGCGTGCGTGGCGGTGGGTGGGCGTGTGTGGCGTGGTGCGTGCGTGCGTGGCGTGGGTTGCGTGGTGCGTGGGTGGCGTGCGTGTGTGGGTGGCGTGCGTGCGTGTGTGTGCGTGCGTGTGGTGTGGGTGGCGTGTGTGGTGCGTGTGTGGTGTGCGTGCGTGCGTGTGTGCCGTGCGTGTGTGTGCGTGTGTCGTGTTGCTGGGGCGTGGGTGCTGGGTTAGCGCGGTGGTGGGGGGTTTGCGTGCGGCGTGAGCTGTGTTCGTGTGCGCCGTGTGCGTGGGTGTTGCGCGTGTGTGCGTGCGGTGGTGTTCGCGTGGTGTGGCGTGGGTGTGGTGGGTTGACCGTGCGTGCGCGTGTTGTGTCGTGGTGCGCTGGTGGTGCGTCGGTGTGTGCCGTGTCGTGGGTGCAGGTGCTGTGTGGTAAGTCGTGCAATGTGTGCACGTGCGTGTGTGCGCGTGAGTGCGCGTGGGTGTGCGCGCCGGCTGGAGTGCGTGCAGTATGGCAGCGATAAAGCATTTTAGGATCGTCCCCGATCCTCACAGGACGACGGGCTTGGGCGGGCGTGGCGCTGGCGGGCGGGGCGGGGGCTGGGGCGCGCACACCTGGCTGACCTAGCAGAGCTGCTGACGGGCGGGCCGTGGCGAGGCGGAGCGTCAAGAGACGACAACGCGTCGGACAAGGTGCGCTTCCCGTGCCACTTCTCCCCTCCACTCCAGGGACCTCACGCCGACTGTGCTCTTCCCACCCCTGCTGTGAGGAGATTCCCGTCTTCGTTGTTCTAACGCCTTGCGCTGTACTGGTGCGCTTACTGGCCGATCGACTGCCGGTTTTTGCATGCGTGATCTGGCGTATTAATTCAATAAAGAAAGCGTTTACTCTCGTCCTGAAGGGATGGCATGAGTGCTGTAAACAGCATCAACGAAGTGGGTGTTATTTACTTTGTCGTTATAATATTGCTGGTTTTTATCTTCCTTTTGGCATTTGCTCTTTAATTCTCAAAGCCCCATTCACGGCGTATCTATATTGTTACGAGAGGTAAATTTGATGTTATTATTATTGCCTATTATTATATTGCAATTACTTATTGGGTTTGTGACGCTTCAACTGCTGAAGTCTTTCAAGCCTGTGAATGAGGATCCTAATGAGTAGAATTTATGCGAAATGAAATAAGGCGAATGATGGGAAGCAACGATTCAATGAACGAGGCGGGAAAGGAACAACAAAGAAAAAAAAATCAACTACAAACTCGCTTTTGTCGACCCATAGCTGGTCTCTATAGTCAATGCATTGGTCGGAGATTGAACCGAGAACTAGCAGTGGAGGGCGAATGCGCCTAGTTATACCCTCTGCACAAACATACCGGTATTGAATACCTTAATACGTTTAAGGGACACTTGTCCTCAGATAATGCATTAATACATTACAAACATGATACATGTCTGCGTGTACAGAATCCATCAAAACTATATTGACAAATTAAATTTTAAATAGGTAAATATATTTTATATTAATTATATTAACCTTTAATGTGAGAGTACATTATTATTCATAATATTGAAAAAATATTAGGTGTTTGTGATTTCGTGGGTTTAGTTCCTACATAACAGATGTACAAGTATATTGTCGGCATTACTATGGACATACGCTCTTACGATGTCAGAATAAGTATTGAAAATGATCCACCATCGTAACGTACGCTGAAAATATTGGATTGTGGTTTTTTAACTGTTTTAATTGTTTAGAAGTCGTTATATCATGACGGTTGTAGCTAAAAAAGCGCATGAAATTACATCGCATTAACGACCAAACCGACAAACAATTTCAATTTCTATTTTTTTTAATTTTGTTTTGGATTGTACCAACGCAAAGATGGACAGTGTTCTATAAAAGTCAATCCAATTCTATAGCAATACTATTGTTCATTTGTCCACCAGCAGTCTCATCTCGCATTCCCCCTTCCCTTTCTACGTCCGTAGCGTCCACCGTCTTCCACAAGCTCCCGACACCGGCGTCAAGTCCGCATCACCTACCCGCTTCCGCCTGCCTCCCGCGCTCGCGGAGCACTGTCGGCGGAGCGGCACTACCGCGCCGCAGCCGCACGCGAACGCTCACTCGCGAGGGCCGCTCACTCCCCCCCCGAAGACAGGGAGGGAAAACAGGAGGTGCTAGAGCTCACATACTTTCCTTACGCGCAGTCGATTCCACCAGATTTTGTATCCAGTTGTCGAGAAATTTTGGACATTCTGTGAGTGGGAAATCCGCGTCTACCTAACTCAAAATTATGTACTCATCAATGAGTACATCAAACAATGTACGCAAAAGGGACTGTAACATGCCATCTATTATTTTCTCTACTCCGTAGTGCTGCTGGTGGGGATTTTTTATTTATTATTATTATTATTATTATTATTATTATTATTATTGTTGTTGTTGTTATTATTATTATTATCATTTTTCTTCTTCAACACGACTATGATGTTATGAGTCGGCTGCATATAAAATCAACTGCAGGTTGCAATCAGCTACCTGCGGAGTGAGTTAGTGACTGTCGGTGCCTCTAAAACCCTTTGCGCGAAATGTGAGCTGTTCCAAATAAAGCAATTTCTTGCACTTCCCAACCTTTTGAATGACCTGGGAGTTTAGTCAAGTTCTCAAACAAATTTTGCGGAACAAATCCCAGAGCTTCGATGACTATCGATACGACCTGTGCTTTTACGACCAACGTTCAGTTGAAGTCGATTTCCAAACACTTATATTTTAATATTATTATTGTTATTATTATTTACTCATTAATTTCTCATTGCAGGGGACGCTGCAAGTGGCAGCGTAGCAAAGGTAGGAGTCGCAGGCACCCATGCATTGCCTACATTCACCTATACCCACCCCAACAGGCACTTAAAATTTTAATACTTATGAAAAGTTGGGCATATCGGAGTAATTTTTAATCCACGGTTGCTCTCCTAGTCGATCGGTAAGCGGAATATCTCTGTAATGACTTGCGTTTACTTTTATTAGTTTCAGTTTTAAAGGAAATACGTAACTGGGAAAACAAACTAGCCCCCTATGCTAATAAATTGACAAAATGAATAAGCAAAATAATTGAATGGCAAGGCAAGAAAAATATTAGAATAATTTATATAATAACAGGCAAAATAATAGAATGATAGGTAAGAGGATATTAAATGGCGGCTGTTGCTTAGACTGCGCTACTCTATCTGTATACTCTACCTTCCTCGTTCCTCTTTCCGGGCGCACCCCGTTCCCAGCGCCGTTGTCTGCACTTCCCCGGGCGCCTTTCTCTCTCTCTTGAAACTCTCGATCGTCCGGGTCGCAGCTGTTTCCTCAATCGCTGTCTACGGTGTAGTCATTTCTGCCACCGAGTTGATTGAAAGCCACATTTCCTTAATAAGCTGAATGCAGGTGTACGGTTTTGTGATGTTATTTCCAATGCCTCTCGTTCATGACGCTACACACTTTCACTTTCGTTCTTGCCCTTGAAGACTGTTGACAGGTTGTTTGTTCACACGCGTGTTACCAAAAGTGTTTCTACTTCGTGAGATGGCGGTTGCTGTTCACCTGTGTTTTGATGTTCCATCAAAACTTCGACCACTCATCTATTCAGCAAGTACTTCAACCCCATCCGTTGTTTTCTCTTTGAGTAGCACTCTACAAGTCAACCATTACACAACGTTTCTTCCTACAACGCTGCAGGCGAACTAGAGCAGTGGTCTGACATCCGAGTACTGGCAGTGCTGCCCGAGTCTTTCCGCATTATGGACCGTAATAGGATGAGATTCAGGACAACAAGGTTCAATATAAGGAATAAGAAGGATCGAAAAAGGTGCGTAGCACGCTTTGTAAGGTACTACTCCGGCAACTGCTTGAAACTGACCGACGGGAACCACGGAGACGATCGATGAGAACAGAATCCCTATGTCGGCAGTGTCCTTGCCCAACCACGCTACTAAGCTGGTGCCGAATTCGATTGGAATTCGATTTTGTATGATCGATTGATCGGTATTTCTGAGTGCATCAACTGCTGAGGTCATTAGTCCCATTAGTGTAATACATTTTTATCGCTTGAGGTGGCGGTGATCTTTACCCGCTGCATATTGATATCCGGAACCGACATTTCGGCGGGTAGCGCGGTTTTCCCCAACCAGATATCTACCACCAGCAGGATTCCGCCCCAGCCGGGACAAGCTCTAGGCTCCGCACCGTTTGTTAGGGTACTTCTGTGGCATTCGCCGGGTGTTGATTGGAGAAACCACAGAAAACTACCGACCAGAGCAGCGGGCCTCTAGAATTCGTCTCCAAAAAGAGACTGAATTCGACCCAGTTGTGTACCTAGTGTCGAAATTCATGCCACCGTCGTATGTGGAACCCTAGTATTTCCCGATAAGAGGCACTACAGTGACATCAGTTGAAGCCATGAACCTCCTTTACCGATTCGGAATTCGAACAAAGGACCTTCCGGCCAACAAAGCTTCATCTGCATACGCTAACGCTCCCGGTTTACTCACCATTTCAACAAACAATAGCTCCCGAAGGACTTGAATTACCTATTATTGCCCTGCCTCTGTCCGAAAGCGTAGAGAAGCTTCGCGTAGGCGCTCGTCTCCGATGTCGAAGCATCGAACACCGCCCGCCAGAAAGATCAATGGCGGCTTCCTGGAAAGGTACGAGGCTGGCTCGAATCGCCTCTGGCTCCACAGTTAATATCGCATCTCGGGGGGGGGGGGGGGTAGCGTCTACGCTTCAGCCTTTGTGAAGGCGCCCACCATGCCAGACCGTTTTCAATAGGGCACTCGGACAGTGGAGAGGCTGCGCGTGTTTGCATCATCGGTTGATAATGGTTTGAAACTTTGGGAAATACTGTATTGGTTCCAAGTCCATCGATGCTGTTTTCCCCTTCTGTTTCTCGGCGGGCGTTGCAATGTTTACAGATGAGCGAGTTGAATTTTTAAAGGTGTAGAATTGAACGCATTGTAAAAGATAGTGTCGTTATGAGTGAAATGATCAACTCAGACAACAGAAAAGACAACAGAAAAGACAACGGGAGAATTGTTACAAAATGGATTTTAAGTAATAAGCAACACAAGTTTATATTTTTTATCGAATTCGGTATTGTGAACAGCAATACTCTTGACCTTCAGGAAGAAGGTTCCTTCCTTAAGGAAAATGTATATTGCACTAATTTTATGTACTTATTTGTTTGTAAAACTTTTTTTAAGTTATCTTCTGTGACATTAACTCAATGGCGAAAAAACGAAGTAAAATTTCCATTGATATTCTTGAAGCATCGGTATTGAGCTCGGCAATTTACATTGCATTATGAAACAAATCTAGTCATACGTACCCTCACCGTTACTAAACTAATTGCGTAGTTCTTTAATTCTCTTCCAACTATTTCATTAAAAAAAGTCTAAAACAGCGACTTCGTTCAGAAACCGTAAGGACGAACACCGTCTCTTTTCCCTTGCGAAGGACAGACCGCACAAGCGTAAAACTATTATCGGTTAACCCTTTCCGCGGAGAACGAGACCTCGCGAAGAAAATCGAGAAAAAAAAGCTGCAACGAGGTGAGCGGATGAGCTCATGTGGTTAGGGCCTTCCCCCCCCCCCCAGGCGACAAGGTAATAGCCTTTGGAGATACAATACGCCAGGGACAGGAGCTCAGCGCGCGGGCAGTCCTGGCCGATTGCCTGGCTGCTGCCGCTGCCGCCGCCGGCATCTCCGCCCGGCCCCGGATCGGCTCCGCGCTGGGCCCCAGACGAAAGAGCGGGCTCTCGGCTCTGTGAGAGATCTCGGAGAAACAAAAGGAGAAAAAGAGTTTAGCAAAAGGAAAGGAAATGAAGAAAAACGAAAGGTAAGGTATGGAAATAAAGAATATATTTTTAAAGGTATGAGATAGTAAAAGGTTGAGGGAGAGCAGCGAAAATCCCCGTGTGTTAGAATATATCGTGTATATGTTATTAAGTCTATACAATCTTGAATATGTATCATCATTATTGCACAGTAATTTCAACTAGGCTAGCCCTGAACGCAAACACTTTAATATGGATAGGGTACTGGGAGAAAAATCAAATGTATGATCAGTATTAGTAGCTAAAATCGCATTCTTATATCAAATGTAAGTATAGTAATACAAAGCCATATACTTCGATCGTTTTTTATATCCTTGAATGATCAAGTTCTTTTTTTAATTTCTTTTTGATGTTAACCATCAAGAATGACTTTACGTGTGTAATTAAAAAGGTAGCTTTCGGTCAATATCATTTACAAACACTGCAAAGTATCGCAGAATATCTGTGTGAAGAAAGTTCACGAACAATGTGAAAGCAATTTATGTTGCCTGGAATTAGAAAACTGATGTTATTATTCACAAGCAATTTCCGATTATCAAAATCACTATTGTTTAAAATTGTTTTTGAATTAATTTTTATAGAAGCAATATTGCAAAGAATCTTGCATGAAGTTTTCACTTCAGAAACATTGATAGCATTACAAGCGAAAATTTGTTATGTGTTCAATATTTTGATAGAGAAAACCTGATTATTTGTAACTTCTTACGCTTATTAACGTAGCTTGTCAACATTAAGTCATATATCGCATAAACTGGAAACAAAATCGCGATTTCGTAAAAGATATTTGCGAACATATTTTTTTCCCATGGCGGTATTGAAGAACTCAGCAATCTTGTTCGACCAATAAATCACTGGAGGGAACGGGATTTGAAAACAGGAGAGAAAAGTCTAGTCCTCAACCATTTCAGTTTCTTCTTCAATTTGCCAAGATTTCTTAGATTTACTGTTTGAAATTGTTAAATTAAAACTGATAAGCATACGAAACTATTTCTCTATAACCACATAGGGATAACTAATTACCCTTATGACTTCATACAGCAAGTTTTCTCGCAAGTAACTTTGCAATACTTGGAAGCTCCTCCAGCGCCCCAAACACGGACCAAACTTTACGCTCAGCGGGTCACAGTCGGGGCAGCGGAAGAAATTTTGGGCGCCGCCGGCCGGGCGCGCACCCACTTACGCATCCCGCCGGCGCGTCGAGCCGCGCAGGTGAACCGGGTGACGTCAGGCGGCCCCCGTCCGCGAAAGAAAGCTGGGGAGCACCCTACGCATCCGAAATTGCGCGGCGGAGGAGATCCTGGAGCCGATCTAGCAAATTTGGGCCGGGGGCAAGGTGCCGAAACCCCCCCGAAAAAAAATTAGATGTGAAAGTTCATCAAAAAACTATATGATTTATTTTATTTCAAACAAATAAAAACATTAGAATCTTAAGCTAGAAAAATTTGGAAAGTATATTTGAAATAATAGTTGTAAGTAAAACATTTAGTGATTAATATAATATAAGTTTCCGCGGTGAGTTTAAACGTTAAAAAATTGTGTTTAGTTAGTGTTGTACAAAATCACTTGTTAAAAATGAAATAATATAATATGTCACTTTCAGTAGAACCTATTTTAATGTTAGCGTCATTTTATTCATTTCATGGAGTCCTACCTTATAAGTAATGCCAGTAATTAACTATTCAAAGTAAAAAAAATAGTAAAAAATTTTATAAAATATCAGACAGCGGGACCGCGACTTACAAAATTGCGATAACGGTTTTCTCGATTTGGATTCTTGGATCTCGATTTGGAACTTGTGTCAAAAAACTATATTAGTTATTTTATTTTCACAACTAACAAACATTAGAACGTTTAAGCTGAAAAAACGTCTTAACACTGTTTAGTTAGTGTTTTACAAAATCACTTGTTAAATGCATGAAATAATATATATGTATTTCAGTAGAACCTATTTTAATGTTAGCGTCATTTTATTCATTTCATGGAGTCCTACCTTAGAAGTAATGCCAGTAATTAACTATTCAAAGTAAAAAAAAGTAGTAAAAATTTTTATGAAATATCAGACAGCGGGACCGCGACTTACAAAAATTCCGATAACGATTTTCTCGATTTGGATTCTTGGATCTCGATTTGGAAGTTGTATCAAAAACGTATATGAGTTATTTCATTTCCACAAATAACAAACATTAGAACGTTTAAGCTGAAAAAAACGTCTAAACACTGTTTAGTTAATGTTTTACAAAATCACTTGTTAAATGCATGAAATAATATATATGAATGTATTTCAGTAGAACCTATTTTAATGTTAGTGTCATTTCATTCATTTTATGGAGTCCTATCTTAGAAGGAACGCCAGTAATTAACTATTCAAAGTAAAAAAAAATAGTAAAAAAGTTTATGAAATATCAGACAGTGGGACCGTGACTTACAAAATTTTATTTTTAAACTTTTAAAATTTTACATTTTTTTACTAATTTTCTTTCCATCAGTCTCGTCATCAGACCTCTTGGCTAGCGGGGCCTCGGGCCCTTGTCTAGCATCGGCACAGGCGGTGGCCGACAGCGCTGCGTGTTCGCCCACCCACCCAGCCCCCCCACCGGTGGGTGGGCGAAACACGGCAGCGCTGTCGCGCCACCGCCGTGTGGCCGATGCTAGAGCAAGGGCCCGGATGGCCCCGCCAGCCCAAAGGTCTGAGACGGGACTGATTGGAAATAAAATTAGTAAAAAAATGTTAAATTTAAAAGTAAAAATATTTTGTAAGTCACGGTCCCATCTGTCTGATATCTTCATAAACTTTTTTACTATTTTTTTTTACTTTGAATAGTTAAATTAGCTGGCGTCCCTCCTTCTAAGATCAGGGACTCCATAAAATGAATGGAAATGACACTCTTAACATTAAAACTAGGTTTACTGAAATAGCATTCGATATATATAATTATTTCATGCTTAACAAGTGATTTTGTAACACAGCATTAACGCTAAACAGTGTTTAACGTTTTTTTCAGCGTTAAACCGTCTCTAATGTTGTTATTTTGTGGACCCAATGAAACATAACTTCCATATACGTTTCCTGATACAACCCTTTCCAAAATACGAGATCCAAGAATCCAAATCGAGAAATCGTTATCGTAATTTTATAAGTCGCGTCCCAGCTATGTCCGATAATTTCATAAAGGTTTTTGACTATTTTTTTTTTACTTTGAATTATTAATACTGCGCATTACTTCTTAAGGTAGCGACTCCAATAGAAATAAATGAAATGACTGCTAAATTAAAATAGGTTCCTACTGAAATTACATATATATATTCATGCATTTAACAAGTGATTTTGTTAAAACACCTAAATAAACAGTGTTAAGACGTTGTTTTCAGCTTAAACGTTCTAATGTTTGTATATGTTGGAAAATAAAATAAACTAATATGTTTTTTGACACAACTTCAATCTAAGAGATCAAAGAATCCAAATCGAGAAGAAAAATCGGTTTATCGCTGAATTTTTGTAAGTCGCGGCGGGTCCCGCTGTGATATGTTCAATAATAACTATGTTTTCTTTCTTTTTTTTACTTTAGCAATAGTTAATTACAGGCATTACTTCTAAGTAGGACAACTCCATGAAATGAATTAAAATTGAACGCTTAACATTTAAAATAGGTTTCTACTGAAATACATGTTATATTATTGTCATGCTATTTAAACAAGTGATTTTGTACAACACTAACTGAAACACAATTTTTTAACGTTTTAAACTCACCGGGAAATTATATTATTATTAATCACTAAATTTGCTTTTACTTACAACTATTATTCTCAAATATACTTTCCAAAAAAGTTTTTGGTCTAGTTAAGATTCTAATGTTCCGTTATTTGTATTGAAAATATAAAATAATTTCAGTATAGTTTTTGATGCATATCTATCACACCTTCTAATTTATTCGCGAGGGGGACAGTTTCGGCACCTTGCCCCCGGCCCCAACATTTGTACTAGCATCGGCTCCAGGATCTCCTCCGCCGCGCAATTTCGGATGCGTAGGGTGCTCCCCAGCTTTCTTTCGCGGACGGGGGCCGCCTGACGTCACCCGGTTCACCTGCGCGGCTCGACGCGCCGGCGGGATGCGTAAGTGGGTGCGCGCCCGGCCGGCGGCGCCCTAAATTTCTTCCGCTGCCCCGACTGTGACCCGCTGAGCGTAAAGTTTGGTCCGTGTTTGGGGCGCTGGAGGAGCTTCCAAGTATTGCAAAGTTACTTGCGAGAAAACTTGCTGTATGAAGTCATAAGGGTAATTAGTTATCCCTATGTGGTTATAGAGAAATAGTTCGTATGCTTATCAGTTTTAATTTAACAATTTCAAACAGTAAATCTAAGAAATCTTGGCAAATTGAAGAAGAAACTGAAATGGTTGAGGACTAGACTTTTCTCTCCTGTTTTCAAATCCCGTTCCCTCCAGTGATTTATTGGTCGAACAAGATTGCTGAGTTCTTCAATACCGCCTATGGGAAAAAAATATGTTCGCAAATATCTTTTACGAAATCGCGATTTTGTTTCCAGTTTATGCGATAATATGACTTTATGTTGACAAGCTACGTTAATAAGCGTAGAAGTGTTAAAATAATCAGGTTTTCCTATCAAAATATTGAACCAATACAATTTTCGCTTGTAACTGCTATTAATGTTTTGAAGAAAAATTTGATGCAACTTCATGCAGATTCTTGCAATATTGTTTCTATAAAAAATTAATTTTAAAAAACAATTTTAAACATAGTGATTTTTGATAATCGAAAATTGCTTTGTGAATAATAATAATAGTTTCTAATTCTAGCAACATAAATTGCTTTCACATTGTTCGTGAACTTTTCTTCCCACAAGATTCTGTGAATACTTTGCAGGTTTGTAAATGATATTGACGAAAACTACCTTTAATTACAACTCAAAGTCATTCTTGATGGTTAACAATAAAAGAAATTAAAAAAAGAACTTGATCATTCAAGGATATAAAAAACGATCGAAGTATATGCTTTGTAATTACTATACTTACATTTGATATAAGAATGGAGTTTTGCTATATTACTGATCATACATTTGATTTTTCTCCCAGTACCCTATCCTATTAAAGATGGTTTGCGTTTAGGGCTAGCCTGAGTGAAATTACTGTGGCAATAATGATGATACATATTCAAGATTGTATAGACTTAATAACATATACACGATATATTCTAACACACGGATTTTCGCTAGGCTCTCTCCTCAACCTTTTACTATCCTATACCTTAAAAATATATTCTTATTTCCATACCTTACCTTTCGTTTCCTTCCATTCCTTTCCTTTGCTAAACTCTCTTTCTCCTTTTGTTCTCCGAGACCCCCACAAGAGCGAGGAGCCCGCTCTTCGTCTGTGTCGCGGAGCCGACCGGGAGCCGGGGCAGGAGATGCCGGCGCGGCAGGCAGCGGCAGCAGCCAGGCAATCGGCCAGGACTGCCCCGCGCGCTGAGCTCCTGTCCCTGGCGTATTGATATCTCCAAAGGCTAATACACTTGTCGCCTGGGGGGTGGGGGGGAGGCCCTCCACCACATGAGCTTCATCCCGCTCACCTCGTTGCAGCTCTTTTTTTCTCGATTTTCTTCGCGAGGTCTCTTCTCCGCGGAAAGGGTTAACCGATAATGTTTTACGCTTGGTGCGGTCTGTCCTTCGCAAGGGAAAAGAGACGGTGTTCGTCCTTACGTGTTCTGACGAAGTCGCTGTTTTAGACTTTTTTTAATGAAATAGTGGAGAGAATTAAAGAACTACGCAATAGTTTAGTAACGGTGAGGGTACGTATGACTAGATTTGTTTCATAATGCAATGTAAATTGCCGAGCTCAATAACCGATGCTTAGAATATCAATTGGAAATTTTACTTCGTTTTTTTCGCCATTGAGTTAATGTCACAGAAGATAACTTAAAAAAAGTTTTACAAACAAAATAAGTATAAAAATTAGTGCAATATTACATTTTCCTTAAGGAAGAACCTTCTTCCTGAAGGTCAAGAGTATTGCTGTTTCACAATACCGAATTCAGATAAAAAATATAAACTTGTGTTGCTTATTACTTAAAATCCATTTTGGTAACAATTTCTCCCGTTGTCTTTTCTGTTGTCTTTTCTGTGTCTGAGTTGATCATTTCACTCATAACGACACTATCCTTTTTTACAATGCGTTCAATTCTACACCTTTAAAATTCAACTCGCCTCATCTGTAAACATTTGCAACGCCCGCCGAGAACAAGAAGGGGAAAAAACAGCATCGATGGACTTGGAGACAATACAGTATTTCCCAAAGTTTCAAACCGACTATTCAACCGATGATGCAAACACGCGGCAGCCTCTCCACTGTCCGAGTGCCTATTGAAAACGGGTCTGGCGGTGGGGGCGCTTCACAAAGGCGAAGGCGTAGACGCGTACCTTCCCCCCCCCCCGAGATGCGATATTAACTGTGGAAGCCAGAGGCGATTTCGAGCCAGCCTCGTACCTTTCCAGGAAAGCCGCCATTGATCTTTCTTGGCCGGCGGTGTTCGATGCTTCGACATCGGAGACGAGCGCCTACGCGAAGCTTCTCTACGGCTTTCGGACAGAGGCAGGGCAATAATAGGTAATTCAAGTCCTTCGGGAGCTAATTGTTTGTGAAATGGTGGTAAACGCGGGACGTTAGTATATGCGAGTATGAAAGCTTTGTTGGCCGGAAGCGGTTCCTTTTTCGACTTCGAATCGGTATAAAGGAGGTTCATGGCTTTCAAACTGATGTACTGTAAGTACGCCTCTATAATCGAACATACTCAGGGTTCCACATACGAAGGCGTGGCATGAATTTACCGACACTAGGTACAACAACTGCGTCGAATTCAGTCTTCTTTTGGGATGAATTCTAGAGGCCCGCTGCTCTGGTCGGTAGTTTTCTTTGGTGGTTTCTCCAATCATACACCCGGCGAATGCCACAAGAGTACGCTAACAAACGGGTGCGGAAGCCCTAGAGCTTGTCCCGGGCTGGGGCGGAATTCCCTGGCTGGTGTAGATATACATGGGTTTGGGGGAGAAAACCGCGCTACCCGCCGAAATATTGTCGCGTTCCGGATATCGCTAATATCATCGGGTAAGAGAGTCACCGCCACCTCAAGCGATAAAAATGTATAATAGACATGGAGACCTATAAAATGGGGGAAACCTTCAATGACCTCCTGATTAAGGCACTGCGAAGATAATACCGATCAATGATCAGTACAAAATCGAATTCAATCGAATTCGGCACAGCTTAGTAGACGTGGTGGGGCAAGGACACGCCGGGCATAGGGATTCTTGTTCTCATCGATCTTGCACGTGGTTCTCCGGCCCGTCAGTGTAGTTCAAGCAGTGCGAGGTAGTAGTACCTTACAAAGCGGTGCTACGTACCTTTTTCGGGATCCTTCTTATTCCTTATATTAACACGTTGTTGTCCTGGAATCTCATCTCTAGTTACGGTCCACGTAATGGGAAAGACTCTGGGCCGCACTGCCCAGGTACTCGGAGTGTTCAGACACTGCTCGTAGGTTTCGCTCTAAGCAGGCGTCTGTAGGAAAACGTTTGTTGTAATGGTTGAGCTCCTGTAAGTGGCTACTCAAACGAGGAAAACAACGGATCGCGGTGTCGAGTACTTGCTGAACTAAGATGAGTGTCGAACGTTTTGATGGAACATCAAAACCAGGTGAAAGGCAACCGCCATGTCACGGAAGTAGAAACACTATTTGGTTAACCACGCGTCTATTGAACAACAACTCCTGTCAACAGTCTTCAAGGGCAGAGAACGAGAGTGAAGCACGCGTGGCATGCCTAGCGTCTTCATAGTAACGATGAAGGGCACTTTGGATCACATGAACGATCACAAGACACCCGTACACCCTGCACTTCAGCTATTAGGCAAATGTGGCTTTTCAATCAACTCTCCCCCGCACCCCTCTAATCCTTTGCAATGGAGGCAGCGGCTTCCCCTCATGGAAGAAATGCCGAACTATTAACACCATGACGAATCAGCCCGGAGTGGGCAACTTAATACGCACGGCAAACTCGCGGGGCCACGAACAGCAGTATAACTCTATAACCCGCACCAAACCGGCGCGGTGCAGAAATGACACAACCTTAGACAGCGATTGCAGGAAACAGCTGCGACCCGCCGATCGAGAGTTTCAAGACGAGAGAGAAAGGCGCCCGGGGAAGAGCAGAGACAACGGCTCATCGCGGGAAGAACGGGGTGCGCCCGGATATAGTTGAGGAACGAGGGAAGGTATTTAGAGTTAACATGATAGAGTAGCGCAGTCTTAAGCAACAGCCGCCATTTTAGACCTCTACCAATCATTCTATTATTTTGCCTCGTATATTAGTATTAAATTCTCCTCCACTTTCTAATATTTTTTCTTGCCTTGCCATTCTATTATTTTTGCTCTATTCATTTTGTCAAAATCTTATCCTAGCACTAGCGGGGCTAGTCCTTCGTAATTTCTCTCCCCCAGCTCCGCGTATTTCCTTGATTATAAACGGAACCACTGAATAACTACAGTACAAACTGCAAGAGTCAATTACAGAGTATTCCGCGTCCTACCCGAAATCGACTAGACGAGGAGCGCAACCGATCCCATTACAAGAATTACTCCGATATGCTCCTACACGTTTTCACCTAAGTATTAAAGACTTCAAGGTGCAGCTGTTTGGGGGTAGCGGTGTAGGTGAAGGGTGAGGCATGCCCCGGCCCACATGGGGTGTGCTCTGGCGGACTGCGCTACCTTTTCTACGCTGCCACTTGCAGCGTCCACCCTGCAATGAGAAATTGAATTGAGTAATAATCACATAACAAATAATAATATTAAAATTATAAGTGTTCTGGAATCGACTCAGACTCTGAACGTTGCGGTCTGTAAAAAGCACAGGTCGTAGTCGATAGTCATCGAAGCTCTGGATTTGTTCCGCAAAATTTTGTTTGAGCAACTTCGACTAACAACTCCCAGGGTCATTCAAAACGGTTGGGAAAGTTGCAAGAAAAATGCTTTTATTCTTGGCAACAGCTCCACAATCTTCATCGCGCAAAGGGTCTAGATGCACCGACAAGTCACTAATCTCACTCCGCAGGGTTATTGATTGCAACCTGGAGTTGATTTTATTATTCAACGAACTCATAACATCTTCAGTCGTGATGAGTGATATCAATAATAAATATATATATTTATTAACTTATCCGTCGTACGATTAATAATAATAATAATAATAATCAAATAATCGAAATAATAATAATCAATAATAATAATAATAGATAACAAATCGCCCACCAGCAGCACTACGGGAGTTGGAGATAATCCATAAGTTGACGGGCAACTGCAGCCCTTTTGAGCGTACACAATTCTTTGACTGCTTCTCAATGGAATGAGTACATAATTTTGATTTACGGTTGACAAGGTGCGGTTCCCACTCACAGAGTGTCCAATATATTCTCGACAACTGTGAGGGGGGGGGGGGGGGGCGGGTTTACCAAAGTCCGGTGCGCAATCGACTGCGCAGAGGAACTGCTATGTCGGGGACATCTCAGCCCTCCTGTTTTCCCTCCCTTCCTGTCTTCTGGGGTTTGGGAGTGGGCGTGACGGCTGGAGACCCGGCTCACGCAGCGGCGCCCGTCTCCGCGAGGTGGAGGGCGTTCCGGTCCCCAGCAGCTACGCAGCCAGGCGGTCCAGTTCGCGCGCTTCCGCCCGGGACAGTGCATCCGGAGCGCGGGAGGCAGGCGGAGAGGCGGCGGTATGGTGATGCGGGACCCTTGAGACGCCGGCCTCGTCCGAGCCTGTGGGAAGACGGTAGGAGCCAACGCGACGTAGAAAGGGAAGGTGAGAATGCGAGAGTAAACTGCTCGGTGGCGAGAATTAGAATGTCATAGGTGTTGCATACGGGAAATCTGCCGACGGACTTCGTAGTACCCAACCTCCCGTACAAAGATCAATTGGTCATACGGGGACCCATTGCGTCCGCGTCTCACACTCTTTGTGGGTCCGGCCCCCCCCTCTCCTCGCGTACAAACAATCCCAAAACAAACAAAAATTTAAAATAAAAATAGACAAATTTGACATTCGCTTTGTCCGTCCTTTGGTCGTTTCATGTTAAGCTCACGATAATTTCCCTATGCGCTGTGTTTGCCTCACCATACCGTTCATGATGATACTCACTTCTAAACATTTTTAAAACAGTTAAAAAAACCACCAATCCAATAGCTTTTCAGACGTTTATGCGTTACGGTTAATGTGTGGTAATCAGTTTTTGCAATACTTATTCTTGACATTCGTAAGAGCCTTATTCCACAGTTATATGCCGACATACGTACTCACCGACATTCTGTCTTCGGCTACGCGCACAGACTAAGCCTCTATGAAAATCAGGTACCACCTATATTTTTTCAATTATTATGCCAATAAATAACCTGTACTCTCACCATCTAAACGGGCTTACAATATAGGTTTAAATAATAAAATATATTTACCTATTTTTAAAATTTAAATTTGTCAAATATAGTTTTGATGGATTGTACACGCAGACATGTATGCATGAGATTTGTAATGCCCTATTTAATGACATATGCTGAGGACAAGTGTCCCTTAAAACGGTACTTATTTAAGTCGCGTATTCCAATACCGGTATGTTTGTGGCCAAAGGTTAGTAAACTAGCAGCATTCGCCCTCCACGGTGCTAGCGCCTCTCGTTCAAATCTCGCGACCACCATGAAATTGACTATAGAGACCAAGCTATGCGTCGACGCAAAAAGCGGAGTGCGTTAAAAGTCTGATTTTTCTCTGTTGTCACTGTTCCCATATTTCCCGGAGCCCCTATTGGCGAATTCGGTGTGCGTCTCCATCATTCTGCCTCTTATTCTCAATTTTCGCATAATCATACTTCCTCATTAAGATCCTCAGTTCACAGGCTTGAAAGACCCTCCGACAGCTGTGACCCAAAGGGACCCAACAAAACCCACATAAGTGCACCGTGTGGCAGATCAATTATAATAATGAGCAATCACATCGTAAAACACCAAAGTTACCTTCGTGAACAGATGGATCACGACCTACCCGCCGGTGAATGGGCGCGCCTCTCTGGAGGAGATTAAAGAGCAAATGCCCAAAAAGGGAGATAACACGACACCTAGCAATATTATAACCGACCATAGTAAATAACCAGGCCCCTTCGTTGTGGCCTCGTTCTACAGGCACTAACATGCCATCCCCTTCAGGACGCAGAGTAAACGCCTTTCTTTATTGAAGTTAATACGCCAGATCACGCATGCAAACCGGGCAGGTCGTCGGCCCGAGGTAAGCGGCAGCCAGATACAGCCGCAAGGCGTTAGAAACAGTCACGAGGAGCTCACGGGTAATCTCCTCACAGCCAGGTGGGTAAGAGACACAGTCGGCGTGGAGCGTCCCTGGAGCTTTAGAGCGAGGGCGGACAGGGAGCGACGCCGCAGGAAGCGACCTTCGTCCGCGAGCGCGTTGTCGACGTCTCTTGACGCTCCGCCTCCGCCAGCCGCGTCGCAGCTCTGGCTAGGTCAGCCACAGGTGTGCGCTGCCCCAGACCCCCGCCCCGCCACGCCAGCGCCACGCCACAGCCATAAGCCGTCGTCCTTGTGAGGATCGGGGAACGACCTGGAAATGCTTTTCGCTGCCATACATGCACGCACCTCCAGCTCGCGCGCGCCACCACGCCACTCGTGCACACACGCCAACTGCACAACATTGACACTTCCACACACGCACCTGCACCCACGCACGGCACGACCCGACGCCACCACCAGCGCACCCACAGACACTCAACACGCGCACGCACGGTCACGTCCCACCCACACCCACGCACACACCACGCCGCACACACCACCGCACGCACACACGCCGCACAACACGCACGCGATGCACGGCGCAACACGAACCACCAGCAACTCCACCGCACGCACCGCAAAAAAAACGCCCCCACGCACCAGCGCAACCCACGCACCCCACGCACCCAGTCAAACACGCACACACGCACGCACACACGCAGAGCCTCTTCGCCCCGTACGGGGGACACGCGCTCGAGAACCGTGGACAACCGCCAGCCTTCACACGAGGGCGGATCTGTATTGGAATTATTATAAGTGCGCCACGCCGCTAGAGACAGCACCACTCGCATCATCTAACGATATTCCCGGAGACGAACCGCTAAATTGTGTGAGTGGGCCATAGCTAACCCGTTCTTCACCCGATCATTAGCAGACACGCTTGCGTGATACGATACGGTTGAGTACCTGCCATTTAACGGTGTCGGAGGGTTCACAGAAACTCCCTTAGTGGGACTTTTTTGCATGCCTGAGGCGAGCCATAGCTAGCAATGGACTGCAATATCTAATCTTCTAAGCTCGAAGCTCATACAAATATACGTTCCTACATCAATATCATCATTTAGAATCCTCGAACATTGAGGACTCTTTGTAATCCCCGACTGAGACGTTGCGTGTACCCACGGACTCTCCTGCTCGTTAAATGAGTCATAATGGTAACCTTACACCACGTACAGACAAGATATATCGCCAGCGGCCGACGTAGCTCAGTAGAGTCCGGCACCCACGTCTTTTAATTACAATATTGATATACTTAATTTAGTGAACTACTGTCAACTTCTGCCAGATATAAAAAAAATAAAAAAGAATGTTCATTTCCATGTATCCTCTCCTCTTATTT
>BOPP01000062.1:2656470-2667375 GCA_017312745.1 Gryllus bimaculatus
GGGGGGGGGGGGGGAGCTAGGCTGGGCTCGGCCGCGGGGAAGTAGGCTTGGCGCTGGCCGGCCAGCTGCGTGGCCATGGGTCGCGCAGTTGACCCCACGGCGGAGGCGGCGGCGGCGGCGGTGGCGGTGGCGAGTAGCCCCGGCCACGCCGTGACCCCGGCGCCGTCGCCGGGTTGAGGACCTCGCCGAAGCCGGTTCTTCCGCGAGCCAGCGCCAGCGGCGAACCTGGGGGCGAGAGGCGCAGCGGAGAAGGATGAGAGGATTCACCTGGATTCGGAAACGCTCAATGTCCGGCTCGAAATTGAACCGGTTGATCGCCCTGGGCCCCGCTAGCCAAGAGGTCTTATGACGGGACTGATGGGAAAAAAAATTAGTAAAAAAATTGAAAAATAAACTTGAACTCGAGAAAATCGTTATCGTAATTTTTTAAGTCGCGGTCTCGCTGTTTGATAAACGCCCAGGGCGATCAGGCCGATTCAATTTCGGAGCCCACATTGAGCGATCCGAATCCAGGTGAGGAACCTTCTCATCCTTCTCCGCTGCCGCTCTCGGCCCCAGTTCCGCCGCTGCGCTGGCTCGCGGAAGAACCCGGCTCTCGGCGAGGGCCTGCAACACCCGGGCGGCGGCGCCGGGGTCAACGGCGTGGCACGCGGCTACTCGCCCACGCCACCCGGCCCCGCCGCCGCCGCCTCCGCCATAGGGGTCAACTGCGCTGACCCATGGCCACTTCCAGCTGGCCGGCCACCCAAGGCATACTTCCCCCGGAACGAGCCCAGCCCAGCCCCCCCACCGGTGGGTGGGCGAAACACGGCAGCGCTGTCGCGCCACCGCCGTGTGGCCGATGCTAGAGCAAGGGCCCGGATGGCCCCGCCAGCCCAAAGGTCTGAGACGGGACTGATTGGAAATAAAATTAGTAAAAAAATGTTAAATTTAAAAGTAAAAATATTTTGTAAGTCACGGTCCCATCTGTCTGATATCTTCATAAACTTTTTTACTATTTTTTTTTACTTTGAATAGTTAAATTAGCTGGCGTCCCTCCTTCTAAGATCAGGGACTCCATAAAATGAATGGAAATGACACTCTTAACATTAAAACTAGGTTTACTGAAATAGCATTCGATATATATAATTATTTCATGCTTAACAAGTGATTTTGTAACACAGCATTAACGCTAAACAGTGTTTAACGTTTTTTTCAGCGTTAAACCGTCTCTAATGTTGTTATTTTGTGGACCCAATGAAACATAACTTCCATATACGTTTCCTGATACAACCCTTTCCAAAATACGAGATCCAAGAATCCAAATCGAGAAATCGTTTATCGCAATTTTAGTAAGTCGCGTCCCCTTGTCCGATAATTTCATAAAGAATTTTTACTATTTTTTTTTACTTGTGAATTAGTTAATACTGCGCATTCACTTCTAAGGTAGCGACTCCAATTAAATAAATAAAAGACTGCTAAATTAAAATAGGTTCTACTGAAATACATATATATTATTCTGCATTTAACAAGGTGATTTTTGTTAAAACACCTAAATAAACAGTGTTAAGACGTTTTCACGCTTAAACGTTCTAATGTTTGTTATATGTTGGAAATAAAATAAACCTCATATAGTTTTTGACACAACTTCCAGATTAGAAGATCGCAAAGAATCCAAATCGAGAAAAACGTTATTGTGAATTTTTGTAAGTCGCGCCGGGTTCCCGCTGTGAATTCATTAATAACTTGTTTTACTATTTTTTTTTTACTTTGCAATAGTTAATTACAGGCATTACTTCTAAGTAGGACAGGCTCCATGAAGATGAATTAAAATACGCTTAACATTTAAAATAGTTTCTACTGAAAGTGACATTATATTATTTCATCTTTTAACCAAGTGATTTTGTACAAACACTATCTAACACAATTTTTTAACGTTTTAAACTCACCGGAAACTTATATTACTATTAATCACTAAATTGTTTTACTTACAACTATTATTTCAAATATACTTTCAAAAAGCTTTTGTCTAGTTAAACGCATTCTAATGTTCGTTATTTGTGAAAATAAAAATAACTTCATATAGTTTGATGATATCTTCACACTTCTAATTTTTTTGCGTGGGGGAGTTTCGCACTTGCCCCCGGCCCCAAATTTGTCTAGCATTCCGGCTCCAGGATCCCTCCGCCGCGCAATTCGGATGCGTAGGGTGCTCCCCAGCTTCTTCGCGGGACGGGGCCGCCTGACGTCACCCGGTTCACCTGCGTCGAGCGATCGCGCGCCGCGGATTTGCGTTAAAGTGGGTGCGCGCCCGCGCCGGCGGCGCCCAAAATTTCTTCCGCTGCCCCCGACTGTGACCTCGCTGAGCATAAAGTTTGGTCCGTGTTTGGGGCGCTGGAGGAGCTTCCAAGTATTGCAAAGTTACTTGCGAGAAAACTTGCTGTATGGAAGTGCATAAGGTACATTAGTATCGTCACTATGTGAGTTATAGAAGAAATAGTCGTATGCTTATCAGTATTTTAATTTAACAATTTCAAGACAGTAAATCTAAGAAATTCTTAGGGCAAATTGAAGAAGAACTGAAAGTGGGACTAGACTTTTCTCTCCTGTTTTCAAATCCCGTTCCTCTCCAGTGATTTATTGGTCGAACAAGATTGCTGAGTTCTTCAATACCGCCTATGGGAAAAAAATATGTTCGCAAATATCTTTTACGAAATCGCGATTTTGTTTCCAGTTTATGCGATAATATGACTTTATGTTGACAAGCTACGTTAATAAGCGTAGAAGTGTTAAAATAATCAGGTTTTCCTATCAAAATATTGAACCAATACAATTTTCGCTTGTAACTGCTATTAATGTTTTGAAGAAAAATTTGATGCAACTTCATGCAGATTCTTGCAATATTGTTTCTATAAAAAATTAATTTTAAAAAACAATTTTAAACATAGTGATTTTTGATAATCGAAAATTGCTTTGTGAATAATAATCATAGTTTCTAATTCTAGCAACATAAATTGCTTTCACATTGTTCGTGAACTTTTCTTCCCACAAGATTCTGTGAATACTTTGCAGGTTTGTAAATGATATTGACGAAAACTACCTTTAATTACAACCAAAGTCATTCTTGATGGTTAACAATAAAAGAAATTAAAAAAAGAACTTGATCATTCAAGGATATAAAAAACGATCGAAGTATATGCTTTGTAATTACTATACTTACATTTGATATAAGAATGGAGTTTTGCTATATTACTGATCATACATTTGATTTTTCTCCCAGTACCCTATCCTATTAAAGATGGTTTGCGTTTAGGGCTAGCCTGGTGAAATTACTGTGGCAATAATGATGATACATATTCAAGATTGTATAGACTTAATAACATATACACGATATATTCTAACACACGGATTTTCGCTAGGCTCTCTCCTCAACCTTTTACTATCCTATACCTTAAAAATATATTCTTATTTCCATACCTTACCTTTCGTTTCCTTCCATTCCTTTCCTTTGCTAAACTCTCTTTCTCCTTTTGTTCTCCGAGACCCCCACAAGAGCGAGGAGCCCGCTCTTCGTCTGTGTCGCGGAGCCGACCGGGAGCCGGGGCAGGAGATGCCGGCGCGGCAGGCAGCGGCAGCAGCCAGGCAATCGGCCAGGACTGCCCCGCGCGCTGAGCTCCTGTCCCTGGCGTATTGATATCTCCAAAGGCTAATACACTTGTCGCCTGGGGGGTGGGGGGGAGGCCCTCCACCACATGAGCTTCATCCCGCTCACCTCGTTGCAGCTCTTTTTTTCTCGATTTTCTTCGCGAGGTCTCTTCTCCGCGGAAAGGGTTAACCGATAATGTTTTACGCTTGGTGCGGTCTGTCCTTCGCAAGGGAAAAGAGACGGTGTTCGTCCTTACGTGTTCTGACGAAGTCGCTGTTTTAGACTTTTTTTAATGAAATAGTGGAGAGAATTAAAGAACTACGCAATAGTTTAGTAACGGTGAGGGTACGTATGACTAGATTTGTTTCATAATGCAATGTAAATTGCCGAGCTCAATAACCGATGCTTAGAATATCAATTGGAAATTTTACTTCGTTTTTTTCGCCATTGAGTTAATGTCACAGAAGATAACTTAAAAAAAGTTTTACAAACAAAATAAGTATAAAAATTAGTGCAATATTACATTTTCCTTAAGGAAGAACCTTCTTCCTGAAGGTCAAGAGTATTGCTGTTTCACAATACCGAATTCAGATAAAAAATATAAACTTGTGTTGCTTATTACTTAAAATCCATTTTGGTAACAATTTCTCCCGTTGTCTTTTCTGTTGTCTTTTCTGTGTCTGAGTTGATCATTTCACTCATAACGACACTATCCTTTTTTACAATGCGTTCAATTCTACACCTTTAAAATTCAACTCGCCTCATCTGTAAACATTTGCAACGCCCGCCGAGAACAAGAAGGGGAAAAAACAGCATCGATGGACTTGGAGACAATACAGTATTTCCCAAAGTTTCAAACCGACTATTCAACCGATGATGCAAACACGCGGCAGCCTCTCCACTGTCCGAGTGCCTATTGAAAACGGGTCTGGCGGTGGGGGCGCTTCACAAAGGCGAAGGCGTAGACGCGTACCTTCCCCCCCCCCCGAGATGCGATATTAACTGTGGAAGCCAGAGGCGATTTCGAGCCAGCCTCGTACCTTTCCAGGAAAGCCGCCATTGATCTTTCTTGGCCGGCGGTGTTCGATGCTTCGACATCGGAGACGAGCGCCTACGCGAAGCTTCTCTACGGCTTTCGGACAGAGGCAGGGCAATAATAGGTAATTCAAGTCCTTCGGGAGCTAATTGCTTTGTTGAAATGGTGAGTAAACGCGGTGACGTTAGTATTGCAAGTATGAAAGCTTTGGTTGGCTCGGAAGGGTTCCCTTTGTCGACTTTCGAACTCGGTATAAAGGAGGTTCATGGCTTCAATACTATGACTGTGTAGCCTCTATATCGGAATACTCAGGGTTCCACATACGAACGGCCGTGGCATGGAATTTCCGACCTAGTAACACAACTGAGGTCGAATTCAGTCTTACTGTTTGGACGTTGAATTCCTAGAGGCCCGCTGCTCTGGTCGGTAGTTTTCCTTTGGTGGTTTCTACCAATCAACACCCGGCGAATGCAGAGAGTACCCTAACAAACGGTGCGGGAGTCCTAGAGCTTGTCCCGGGCTGGGGCGCGAATTCCCCTGGCTGGGTGGTAGATTCGGGTTCTGGTGGGAAAAACCGCGCTACCCGCCGATAATATTGTCGCGATTCCGGATATCGAATCATCAAGCGGGTAAAGAAGTCACCGCCAGCCTCAAGCGATAAAAATCGTATATACGCACTAAGGACTTAATGGGAGAAACCCTTAAGGACCTCCATGCAGTTAAGCGCAGCTCAGAGATAATACCGATCATCGATCATACAAGAATCGAATTCCCAATCGAATGTCGGCACAGCTTAGTAGACTTGTGGTGGGCAAGGACACTGCCGGATAGGGATTCTGTTGCTCATCGATCTTCACGTGGTTCCCGTCGCGTCAGTCATTTCAAGCAGTTGCGAGGATGTAGTACGCTTTACCCAAAGCGTGCTACGTACCTTTTCTCGGATCCTTCTTATTCCTATATTGAATCCTTGTTGTCCTGAATCTCATCCTATTACGGTCCGACTAATGGGAAAGACTCGTGGAAGCACTGCCCCAGGTTACTCGGAGTGTTCAGACACTGCTCCGTACGGTTTCGCACTAGCAGGCGTTGTAGAAGACAGAACGTTTGTTGTAAGTGGTTGAGCTCTGTAAGTGCTACTCAACAGAGGAAAACAACGGATGGGTGTACGTCTTCTGAATCAAGATGAGTGGTCGAACGTTTTGATGGAACATCAAAACCAGGTGAAAGGCAACCGCCATGTCACGGAGTAGAAACACTTTTGGTTAACCACGGTAATGTGAACAACAAACTCCTGTCAACAGTCTTCAAGGGCAGAGAACGAGAGTGAAGCACGCGTGGCATGCCTAGCGTCTTCATAGTAACGATGAAGGGCACTTTGGATCACATGAACGATCACAAGACACCCGTACACCCTGCACTTCAGCTATTAGGCAAATGTGGCTTTTCAATCAACTCTCCCCCGCACCCCTCTAATCCTTTGCAATGGAGGCAGCGGCTTCCCCTCATGGAAGAAATGCCGAACTATTAACACCATGACGAATCAGCCCGGAGTGGGCAACTTAATACGCACGGCAAACTCGCGGGGCCACGAACAGCAGTATAACTCTATAACCCGCACCAAACCGGCGCGGTGCAGAAATGACACAACCTTAGACAGCGATTGCAGGAAACAGCTGCGACCCGCCGATCGAGAGTTTCAAGACGAGAGAGAAAGGCGCCCGGGGAAGAGCAGAGACAACGGCTCATCGCGGGAAGAACGGGGTGCGCCCGGATATAGTTGAGGAACGAGGGAAGGTATTTAGAGTTAACATGATAGAGTAGCGCAGTCTTAAGCAACAGCCGCCATTTTAGACCTCTACCAATCATTCTATTATTTTGCCTCGTATATTAGTATTAAATTCTCCTCCACTTTCTAATATTTTTTCTTGCCTTGCCATTCTATTATTTTTGCTCTATTCATTTTGTCAAAATCTTATCCTAGCACTAGCGGGGCTAGTCCTTCGTAATTTCTCTCCCCCAGCTCCGCGTATTTCCTTGATTATAAACGGAACCACTGAATAACTACAGTACAAACTGCAAGAGTCAATTACAGAGTATTCCGCGTCCTACCCGAAATCGACTAGACGAGGAGCGCAACCGATCCCATTACAAGAATTACTCCGATATGCTCCTACACGTTTTCACCTAAGTATTAAAGACTTCAAGGTGCAGCTGTTTGGGGGTAGCGGTGTAGGTGAAGGGTGAGGCATGCCCCGGCCCACATGGGGTGTGCTCTGGCGGACTGCGCTACCTTTTCTACGCTGCCACTTGCAGCGTCCACCCTGCAATGAGAAATTGAATTGAGTAATAATCACATAACAAATAATAATATTAAAATTATAAGTGTTCTGGAATCGACTCAGACTCTGAACGTTGCGGTCTGTAAAAAGCACAGGTCGTAGTCGATAGTCATCGAAGCTCTGGATTTGTTCCGCAAAATTTTGTTTGAGCAACTTCGACTAACAACTCCCAGGGTCATTCAAAACGGTTGGGAAAGTTGCAAGAAAAATGCTTTTATTCTTGGCAACAGCTCCACAATCTTCATCGCGCAAAGGGTCTAGATGCACCGACAAGTCACTAATCTCACTCCGCAGGGTTATTGATTGCAACCTGGAGTTGATTTTATTATTCAACGAACTCATAACATCTTCAGTCGTGATGAGTGATATCAATAATAAATATATATATTTATTAACTTATCCGTCGTACGATTAATAATAATAATAATAATAATCAAATAATCGAAATAATAATAATCAATAATAATAATAATAGATAACAAATCGCCCACCAGCAGCACTACGGGAGTTGGAGATAATCCATAAGTTGACGGGCAACTGCAGCCCTTTTGAGCGTACACAATTCTTTGACTGCTTCTCAATGGAATGAGTACATAATTTTGATTTACGGTTGACAAGGTGCGGTTCCCACTCACAGAGTGTCCAATATATTCTCGACAACTGTGAGGGGGGGGGGGGGGGGCGGGTTTACCAAAGTCCGGTGCGCAATCGACTGCGCAGAGGAACTGCTATGTCGGGGACATCTCAGCCCTCCTGTTTTCCCTCCCTTCCTGTCTTCTGGGGTTTGGGAGTGGGCGTGACGGCTGGAGACCCGGCTCACGCAGCGGCGCCCGTCTCCGCGAGGTGGAGGGCGTTCCGGTCCCCAGCAGCTACGCAGCCAGGCGGTCCAGTTCGCGCGCTTCCGCCCGGGACAGTGCATCCGGAGCGCGGGAGGCAGGCGGAGAGGCGGCGGTATGGTGATGCGGGACCCTTGAGACGCCGGCCTCGTCCGAGCCTGTGGGAAGACGGTAGGAGCCAACGCGACGTAGAAAGGGAAGGTGAGAATGCGAGAGTAAACTGCTCGGTGGCGAGAATTAGAATGTCATAGGTGTTGCATACGGGAAATCTGCCGACGGACTTCGTAGTACCCAACCTCCCGTACAAAGATCAATTGGTCATACGGGGACCCATTGCGTCCGCGTCTCACACTCTTTGTGGGTCCGGCCCCCCCCTCTCCTCGCGTACAAACAATCCCAAAACAAACAAAAATTTAAAATAAAAATAGACAAATTTGACATTCGCTTTGTCCGTCCTTTGGTCGTTTCATGTTAAGCTCACGATAATTTCCCTATGCGCTGTGTTTGCCTCACCATACCGTTCATGATGATACTCACTTCTAAACATTTTTAAAACAGTTAAAAAAACCACCAATCCAATAGCTTTTCAGACGTTTATGCGTTACGGTTAATGTGTGGTAATCAGTTTTTGCAATACTTATTCTTGACATTCGTAAGAGCCTTATTCCACAGTTATATGCCGACATACGTACTCACCGACATTCTGTCTTCGGCTACGCGCACAGACTAAGCCTCTATGAAAATCAGGTACCACCTATATTTTTTCAATTATTATGCCAATAAATAACCTGTACTCTCACCATCTAAACGGGCTTACAATATAGGTTTAAATAATAAAATATATTTACCTATTTTTAAAATTTAAATTTGTCAAATATAGTTTTGATGGATTGTACACGCAGACATGTATGCATGAGATTTGTAATGCCCTATTTAATGACATATGCTGAGGACAAGTGTCCCTTAAAACGGTACTTATTTAAGTCGCGTATTCCAATACCGGTATGTTTGTGGCCAAAGGTTAGTAAACTAGCAGCATTCGCCCTCCACGGTGCTAGCGCCTCTCGTTCAAATCTCGCGACCACCATGAAATTGACTATAGAGACCAAGCTATGCGTCGACGCAAAAAGCGGAGTGCGTTAAAAGTCTGATTTTTCTCTGTTGTCACTGTTCCCATATTTCCCGGAGCCCCTATTGGCGAATTCGGTGTGCGTCTCCATCATTCTGCCTCTTATTCTCAATTTTCGCATAATCATACTTCCTCATTAAGATCCTCAGTTCACAGGCTTGAAAGACCCTCCGACAGCTGTGACCCAAAGGGACCCAACAAAACCCACATAAGTGCACCGTGTGGCAGATCAATTATAATAATGAGCAATCACATCGTAAAACACCAAAGTTACCTTCGTGAACAGATGGATCACGACCTACCCGCCGGTGAATGGGCGCGCCTCTCTGGAGGAGATTAAAGAGCAAATGCCCAAAAAGGGAGATAACACGACACCTAGCAATATTATAACCGACCATAGTAAATAACCAGGCCCCTTCGTTGTGGCCTCGTTCTACAGGCACTAACATGCCATCCCCTTCAGGACGCAGAGTAAACGCCTTTCTTTATTGAAGTTAATACGCCAGATCACGCATGCAAACCGGGCAGGTCGTCGGCCCGAGGTAAGCGGCAGCCAGATACAGCCGCAAGGCGTTAGAAACAGTCACGAGGAGCTCACGGGTAATCTCCTCACAGCCAGGTGGGTAAGAGACACAGTCGGCGTGGAGCGTCCCTGGAGCTTTAGAGCGAGGGCGGACAGGGAGCGACGCCGCAGGAAGCGACCTTCGTCCGCGAGCGCGTTGTCGACGTCTCTTGACGCTCCGCCTCCGCCAGCCGCGTCGCAGCTCTGGCTAGGTCAGCCACAGGTGTGCGCTGCCCCAGACCCCCGCCCCGCCACGCCAGCGCCACGCCACAGCCATAAGCCGTCGTCCTTGTGAGGATCGGGGAACGACCTGGAAATGCTTTTCGCTGCCATACATGCACGCACCTCCAGCTCGCGCGCGCCACCACGCCACTCGTGCACACACGCCAACTGCACAACATTGACACTTCCACACACGCACCTGCACCCACGCACGGCACGACCCGACGCCACCACCAGCGCACCCACAGACACTCAACACGCGCACGCACGGTCACGTCCCACCCACACCCACGCACACACCACGCCGCACACACCACCGCACGCACACACGCCGCACAACACGCACGCGATGCACGGCGCAACACGAACCACCAGCAACTCCACCGCACGCACCGCAAAAAAAACGCCCCCACGCACCAGCGCAACCCACGCACCCCACGCACCCAGTCAAACACGCACACACGCACGCACACACGCAGAGCCTCTTCGCCCCGTACGGGGGACACGCGCTCGAGAACCGTGGACAACCGCCAGCCTTCACACGAGGGCGGATCTGTATTGGAATTATTATAAGTGCGCCACGCCGCTAGAGACAGCACCACTCGCATCATCTAACGATATTCCCGGAGACGAACCGCTAAATTGTGTGAGTGGGCCATAGCTAACCCGTTCTTCACCCGATCATTAGCAGACACGCTTGCGTGATACGATACGGTTGAGTACCTGCCATTTAACGGTGTCGGAGGGTTCACAGAAACTCCCTTAGTGGGACTTTTTTGCATGCCTGAGGCGAGCCATAGCTAGCAATGGACTGCAATATCTAATCTTCTAAGCTCGAAGCTCATACAAATATACGTTCCTACATCAATATCATCATTTAGAATCCTCGAACATTGAGGACTCTTTGTAATCCCCGACTGAGACGTTGCGTGTACCCACGGACTCTCCTGCTCGTTAAATGAGTCATAATGGTAACCTTACACCACGTACAGACAAGATATATCGCCAGCGGCCGACGTAGCTCAGTAGAGTCCGGCACCCACGTCTTTTAATTACAATATTGATATACTTAATTTAGTGAACTACTGTCAACTTCTGCCAGATATAAAAAAAATAAAAAAGAATGTTCATTTCCATGTATCCTCTCCTCTTATTT
>BOPP01000062.1:2667400-2678453 GCA_017312745.1 Gryllus bimaculatus
TGGGCCCCGCTAGCCAAGAGGTCTCATAATGGGACTGATGGGAAAAAAATTAGTAAAAAAATTGAAAAATAAATTTGAACTCGAGAAAATCGTTATCGTAATTTTATAAGTCGCGGTCTCGCTGTTTGATATTTCATAAACTTTTTTACTATCTTTTTTTTTTGAATAGTTAATTACTGGCATTACTTATAAGGTAGGACTCCATGTAATGAATAAAATGACACTAACATTAAAATATGTACTTAATATAATATGTAATATATATGTAATACTTATTTCATCAGTAGCTGAAGGGTATTGTTCATCTTTTTTTATTGTTTACTGTTGGTTCTTAATCTCCCTGCCTGTTGTTGGGAATAGGACTCTGGCACCACTTATTCTCAATCCCCGATGTCCGAAAAACCTTCACAAACCACTTGCTTGGGTGGGTTATAACGTGAGTTATTCCATCCTCTGACCTCACCGCCTCGTGGGCCAATTTCAGACACTTGTTTACTTCTTTCGTACTTCGAGGTAATGTTTATGCCAATCTCAACTTTTATGAATTGGGAGGTGAGGGAATGGGGTAAATAATTTGTCACGTGCCTTCATAACATTCCCCAAACATTTGCTTACACATTTTTTCATTTTTCTACTGTCGAGATAATTTAATGAATTTTGGAGATGCGATAGTTGGGAATTTGGAAAAATCTCCATTATTCTTAAATGTAATGACAACATTTATGCCATATTCAAACGAATGAAGGTGAAAAAACGTAAAACCCCAAGCCACTTCCCCATCATACCAGTCTGTTGATCTTCTGTCGTTCGTCAGCAAGGCGTGTCACTAAGTAAGACAAATTGGAGCTGGAGTAATATTTTAAGACAGAGTTTGCGATAGCTAGTTTGTCAATTTCAAACTTAACAGTTTTCCTAATCAGTTTTTGATTCTTTAAATGATTCTACAGCCAGCTTCACTTCTTAACGGTAATAGAAATATATTACAAACTAACTTAGGAAACCCGGCATTAATCTTTTATTTCAAACTGGTCGCGTTGTTCAAATATTCATGATTGATTATTGAATTTTTATTTTAACAATGGGTACAAAATTAGGCTGCGAAAAATGCCAACCAATTTGTATTTTTTTGAGCAATGTGCATTTGAATTGCAACTACTACGCTTGTTTGAATATTGGTCTCGAGAGTGGATCGTCTTAAGGAGTCTTTTATGAAGAAGGGAGACTAAGTGTCTCTACTTTACAAGTAGTTTCAAGAACAGACCAATAATTGCAATCATTAGACAGCTCACCTTCTGCCATCTACCGTTTCGGGTACACAATGATAGTCTCACATTACTATTTCCCACAAAATGTATGTAATTGTTGAATTCCCGTTTTTACATTGAAATGTCCTCAATCTCGTGGAGTAGGGGAGGATTATGAACTTGGAGAAATATTCGTAAAGCCAACTGTACTAGTAATCCAAATAAGGCAAATACAATGCTTCGCTTCTTCATGAACTTTTTTTTGCTTCACATTTTGTGACCAAATATTTGACTCGGTGGTACAAAAGTTGTTTAATTAATCTTATATACCGGTTTAAACCACTTTGAATATTTCCCGATCTTGAATAAGTGTCTTTTCATTGGACTACGTTAATTGGCAGGTGTTATTAAGAAATTGCGAAATTATTAATCACGTGTGAAAGTACTGTCATAAATATCCGCTATCCTTTTATAACGGTATTGCTGTATGCCAGTGTAAGTTTGACACTTTAGGAAACACCTAGTAGTTTAATAAACTGGTTCTAAAAACTAATAACACGAAATATGTCGACGCCATTTATGGAAATTCAATGAACGGTATTAAATGATGGGACGATTTTTGTACCATTTTATGCGTCAATGAAATTTATAGATGGCCTTAGTTTTTAACTATTTATTTTCACAAAATAGAGAACTGAAAATATTCGATAAATGATTGAATAGCATTGCCTGTACGACATTACATCGGAATGTGTCTCTTAACAGGCATAAGTTTCAGGAAACCAATTTCATCTTTTTTCCCCACTCCTGTGGCAAACTGTCTGTCAAACGTTCTCATTTCAGAATCTCAGGACGGCAACTACATAAATCGACTCCTAGAAAATTATTTTAGAACATAATGTTCGTGGTGAAACATTCAGAAAGACTTTTAGAACGACCTTTCATCTATCAATTTCTAACACTAAATATTCCATTTCCTGACCTCAACACCGGATTCAACGCGTTAATCCACACCTACTAATTGTTTAGAAAACAATAAACCATCATGACACTGAGTACTGGGGAAACTAGTTCAGGCCAGAAATTAGGATATAGAAACATTAATCTTAAAAATTTAGGACGACCTTCACACGCACAGTTTCTAAAAACTAAACGTCCCCTCTAATGACCTCGTTACCAAAAATCACCACATCCGGGACGCCACCACGCATCCTAATTAATCAGTCAGCAGGTAAGCCACCTCCCACGGCGGGCACCCGGATTTCGGGCGCGAAGTCCCGCCAGCCCAGCGAGCGCATCTCTGGGAGCGGCGGCCCGCGCCCGCGACCTCTCCGCTTTCCTCCCCAACGACGCCCAGTGACGTCACCCGATTCACCTGCTCTGCTCGCGCACCGCCCGTCCGCGGGGAGTGGGTGGCGACGCGGAGAAAACACCGCACGAGACCTTTGCGACTTGACTCGCGCGCGTTGCCTCACAAGGACGGCTTCTATTTGACGCGAAAGAGCGACAGAAGTTCGCAAGTTTTACTTTCTCGTCTGTTACATAGTTTGCTACGGGTTCATTGTTGGGGTCGTATTAACGTAAAGAAGAGACTAGAACAGGGGTGCGAGAGTGCGGCAAGGTACCGCTGTACTTTGTATGTTACGAAATGTTTCACTACCTAAGATAAATTTCTCTTATTTATGAGATTTGTAATTGCCAATGGCAATACAATAAAATTTCAAATGCTCTTGCAGATTTCTTTTAAATCATCTAGCCAGTCCACACACACAATTTTACGACTTACTTGCTTACAATTTGTTGATCTATAATTAATATGTAACTCAAAGAAGAACTAAATATGTATAACTAAAGTTATCAAAATTGTAAAGAATTAAGGTTAATGCGTTTCCCAGTTCTTTACGAAAACCCAAACAAAATGGCTCTTTAAAAATACAAACTTTCTTGTCTTTTAATCTGTCTTTTAGTCTGAAATTTAAACAAGGGCTTACTTATTCTCAATTTTTTTTATTGCAGTCATTTCAAAACATGACTGCAACTTATTTCATAGGATTTCTTAACTACTTTCATCTACATCATCATTACTGAACTAATTAAATTGGGTTGTTTGATTCGCTCAGGCGGTGACACAGAAACCCTTCCATTTCCCATTTTCTATCCTTGCAATTTTCAGCCCCCGAAATTTTCGTTTTCGCAGACTTTCACTTCAGAAATCGGCAGGTTTCTGTCGGCGGAATGCAAACGGTCGAGTGCTCACACAGGGTTGATACCCTTCAGCCGCCGCGATGTGCAGACATCGAAAGGTCAAGCCACCCGTGAACTTTTGTCCAGAACTTGCTCGGCCCTTGGCAAGGCGCTTTGGCAGCGGCAAATGGCCGCCCGCGACAGCTTTGACGCGGGCTTGTTTTGTTCCCCGGCGGTGCCGTTTCGCGGGCGGTGACTGCTGCCGAGTTCAGTCAGCCCTGGAGAAGGAAATCTGCAAGAGGGAAAAATAACGAGACACGGCAGCGCCGCTGTTTCTTAGTCTCTCGAAAAAAAAAAGTATGGTGGCGCGTAGTAGAACCGTACTATGCTTCGGCGACTGGTCTCTCTGAAACTCGGACCACTGTTCGCCTGGGTGGCACAAACGGAGAAATTCGCGAATGGAAGCTTAGAAGCATAACGACCAACTACGTTTGCTGGTGAAAGAATGTTCAGAGCGAATTTTGAGTTAACAATTAATTATGAAATAATACGGAGCTGTGTTATTCACATCAAACATGCCGCTGCGCAGTTTAAACATATTTGAGTTGCTCGTTGACGCAATATTCGTTCTACGCCGTAGTTTTACACGTAATTCACTTGTGTTAAGTATACCGCTGCTGAAACTAATTAACGTGTACGTGTTAATTTTTTAAGTACGCATTTTAAAACTTAGTCATTAATGATTAATTTAAAAACGGCATTTGTTATGCGTCATATTGCTTTCAAAATAATTCCTTTATAAATATAAAGGATGGAAATAATAAAATGATACTTTTCAGTAAAGTCGTCACAAAATGTAATGCAAGTATTTCATTGCTCAGCAACTATAAATAGCATGTAATTCTTGCGAAAACATTCATACCACTAATAAAATAGTAAAGTGTAAGCAGTGAGTCCACATTCACAAGTAAATATCAGCCAAATTAGGTTTTCGGTAGCATAAATTCAAATGTTTTCTTTACCTTTTAGATTGTACATTACCTACGATTAAAGTGTAGAGAGCAGCTGAGAATCGATCCGAGAATTCTCACGCGAAGCAATTTTGTTCGTATAACTAGTTAGCTCTCAACAGGAAAGAAGATACAGTTTCTTCATCCATTTCTCAGAGAAGCGGGCTTTCTTGAAAAGCGAGATATAGACTAGTGAACTAGTTCCCTTTCCTCTGACACCTGCATCGCGTGCCGCTCGCATAGCTCTCACTCTCTCGAAAACATGCCGACCGCGCGCCAGCCACTTGGCTCATTCATTCCTTTTCCCAGTTACAGGAGGCAGCCTCGGAGTCTTTTTCGCGCGGCGTTTATCAATTTGTTGCAGGAGGTTTCGTCGATAGCCTGACCAAACACATTAACGCAGGGCATTAGCCGGCGGTTAAGTCAACACGAAAGAGGATTTTCGCGACCGTCCCAGTCCCCGCTCCCATCCCCACCCTCGGCCTCCGGGCCCGTCCCACCCCCTCCTCCCCGCCCTCGCGCAGGCCTGGCGCCCTCAAAGGGGCGTAATCGCCGCTTAGCGGATGCGGCGTATCTCATTACAGAGCGCGCCGAAGAGATGGGCGAAGCGGGGACGGGGGGAGTGGGGATGGGCGGACCAAGTGAGGGTTGGTGGGCCGGGATGAGCGAAAGGACCAGGAAGCGGTGGGGCCTAGGATTGTGGGGGAAGGGTAGAGCGGGTATGGGCAAGAGCGGGGATGGCAGAGCGGGGATGGGCAGAGCGGGGATGGGCAGAAAGCGGATGGGCAGAGCGGGGATGGCAGAGCGGGATGGGCAGAGCGGGGATGGGCGAGCGGGGATGGGCAGAGCGGGGATGGCAGGCGGGGATGGCAGAGCGGGAATGGGCAGAGCGGGGATGGGAAGAGCGGGGATGGGAAGAAACGGGGATGGGAAGAGCGGGATGGAAAGAGCGGGGATGTGCAGAGCGGGGATGTGGTCAGAGCGGGGATGGGAAGAGCGGGAAGAACAAGAGCGGGGATGGGGAAAGAGCGGGGAAGAACAGAGCGGGATGGCAGAGCGGGATGGGAAGAGCGGGATGGAAGGGCGGGGGTGGGAAGAGCGGGGATGGAAAGCGGGGATGGGCAGAGCGGGGATGGGCAGAGCGGGATGGGCAGAGCGGGATGGGCAGAGCGGGGATGGGCAGAGCGGGATGGGCAGAGCGGGGATGGGCAGAGCGGGGGATGGGCAGAGCGGGATGGGCAGAGCGGGGATGGGCTAGAGCGGGGATGGGCAGAGCGGGGATGGGCAGAGCGGGAATGGGAAGAGCGGGGGATGGGAAAGAGCGGGGATTGGGAAGAGCGGGGATGGGGAAGAGCGGATGTGCAAGAGGAGGGGATGTGCAGAGCGGGATGGGAAGAGCGGGGAAGAAAACAGAGCGGGGATGGGCACGAGCGGGAATGGAAGGGCGGGGGATGGGAAGAGCGGGGATGGGCCAGAGCGGGATGGGAGAGCGGGATGGGCAGAGCGGGGAAATGGGGCAGAGCGGGGATGGGCAGAGCGGGGGGAAGGAGCGGTAACGAGAAGAGCGGGGATGGGAAGAAGCGGGGTGGGCAGAGCCGGGGGGATGGGAAGAGCGGGGATGGGAGAGCGGGGATGGGAAAGCGGGGAAGGGCATAACCGGGAAGGGCAGAACGGGGAAGGACAGAACGGGGAAGGACAGAGCGGGAAAACGAACGGAAGGACAGAACGGGGAAGGACAGAATCGGGGAAGTGACAGAACGGGGAAGGACCAGAACGGGGAAGGACAGAAGGGGAAGGACAGAACGGGGAAGGAACAGAACGGGAAGGACAGAACGGGGAAGGACAGAACGGGAAGGACAGAACGGGGAAGGACAGAACGGGAAACGGACAGAAGGGGAAGGACAGACGGGAAGGACAGAACGGGGAAGGACAGACGGGGAAAGGACAGAACGGGAAGGACAGAACGGGGAAGGACAGAACGGGGAAGGACAGAAACGGGACAGGACAAGAACGGGGAAGGACAAGAACGGGAAGGACAGAACGGGGAAGGAACAGAACGGAAGGACAGAACGGGAAGGGCAGAACGGGAAGGCAGAACGGGAAGGGCAGAACGGGGAAAGGCAGAAACGGGGAAGGCAGAAACGGACGAAGGACAGAACGGAGGAAGGCAGAACGGGAGGCAGAAACGGGGTAAGGGCAAGAAACGAGAAGGTCCAGAGCGGAATGTCGGGTGGGGATGGGTGAAGCGGGGATAGACGATGCGCCAGAAAAGGCGGTGCAGGAATGGCTCGGAGCGGGGATGATGTATCGAAATAGACTGGGTGGGATGGGTTGGATAAGGAAACAATGCTGACAGAGCGGAGATGGGCCAGAGTTGGAGAAGGTAGAAGGCGATTGATTGGATTGGCGTCAACGTTGCCTAAGCGGGCGTGGGCAAAAGCGGGAGCGCGGTGAGTAGGCGAAAGAGACAAGATTGGAGTTGGGGCGGAACCCCGGAAGGAGGCGGGCGAGGAAGGCAAAGCGAGAAGACAGGCGGAGATAAAGCGAATCGAAGGGGTAAAAAATAGAACCGCGCCCCAAAGGGACTGGCTCGGCCGGAGGATGCGGGGATCTAACGACGGAAATAAATGCCCTTCTCGTTAGAAAGGATGGCAAACGCTAAGCCGATTCTTGCTGTTGGAACTGGTTTTCTGAACGAACGAAGGTCTGATACGTACGTACGTGCGGAATAACTTGCATCGTCTTTTCGTATCAGTTTTAGCTTCCGCTAGCTAAGATAATTACAGCGGATTATTTTATATTTTAGAGGAAAAGGCAATAAACAAAAATGAAATATTTCTTTCCAGGAGGACACTAAAAAGAAATCTCTTGATATTCTCTTGATATTTTCTCTAATCTCAGAGTAAACATAGGTCCCAAATGAGACTTACACATTTGTATCTAGTAGACGTTTGTCAGCAACGTAGCGCAAATGTTAAGTCAATTTTCGCTATTTTTTAGGACAAGTCTGTTTTATTTAATCAGAATGTGCATTAAAAAAGTCAATGTCATTTAGCAATGTACCCCAAATGGTACGTAAACTTCAAACCATAACAAAGCAAAGTGTAATTACTGTAACCAACATTGAGATAAAATTTAAAGTCGTGCCTGAAGTAGAGAAATTTGTCTAGACACTTATTCATTGCGCGTTCAGAGTTACTGGAAGCATTAAGGAGCGATAAACTATAAAAATTCCATCTCATTTACATATTTACAAGCAAATATTATAAATACGAGGTTAGTTTTGTGATATTGTACTTCATCCTCTCTACAAGAACAGATTATTGACCATAATATCTTTGAAGATCTCCGGAGAAATAGATATAATACAAATGTAACACATTAATTTGATTAATTATGAAGAGTCTTCCACTTTTTGTCCGTTAAACGTGTTCTTAGACATAACTAGAAAGTGTACTGCGCGTTTCCTTTTCCACACAGTGTCGGCGAAGAGGGTGGGGTGGATCGTGGACCAGGCCGCCGTTTGTTCGCCAGAAACCTCCCAGGTCATGTAAACGGCCGCAAGAGCGCGAAGCGGCGGCATCCGCGAGGCAATGGCTTCATAAATCCATAACAGGCCGCTGTGAAGCCGTTTCGACACGCTCGCCCGCCGCGGCCCCTTCCCACGTTCCATACTCCACGCACGCGCCCCCGCTCACCTTCCGATTCACCTCCCGCGTCATCCACTTGTGTCAACCACCCGCGTATCCATCCCGGCGCGGCGCACTTCACCCACGTCGCTCTGCTACGTTAGCCCCTCCGCGTACCGTCACCGGGCCGGATCCCCACGTCAGCACCCCCCCCCCGGGCCACCTCCCGCGGCAACCCTCCAATGTCATCTTTGCCCCCGTAACAACTCCCCCCTCCCGTGTCAGCCTCCTCCGTGTCACCCACCTCCGTGTCACCCCACCCTCCGTGCACCCCCTCCGTTCACCCCCCTCCGTTCACCGGCCCCCTCCGTGTCACCCCCTCCGTGTCACCCACTCCGGTCACCCCCACTCGTGTCCACCCACTCCGTGTCACCCCCACTCCGTGTCACCCACTCCGGTCCCACGCTCCCACTCCGTGTCACCGACGCCTCACGTAATTCACCGCCATTCATAACACCTCGCCTGCGAATCCCCCTCTGTGACATCCTCCCTGTAAATTCTCCAGTCAGCACCCCCCGCAACACCTATGTCACCTCCTCGGTCACCTTCCCGGCGTCACAACACCCCCCGCGCCATCCACCGCGGCACCCCCCAATGTCACCGCCCGGCCCCGCCGTCACTCCCACACATCCTCTCGTAATCCCGCATCCGCCCATATCCCTCCCCACGCCCGTGTTTACCATAGCGTCACAGTCCGGCTTCCGACCGCATCGCCCAATTTCGCGCTCTGGGTCTCCCGCTCGTGTTCCCGCACTCCACCCCAAGATCCCCAACCTCCACTCCCAATTCTACTGTGCGCGATCCCCCTCCCACTCCTTCGCCCGCTCATGTCTCTTCCTGCACCGCTGCTCCCCGACCGCTTCATACATCTCCCCCCCTCTCTCTCTCTCTCTCTCTAACAGTTTTTATTATCTTCTGTGTTATTCGCACCCCCTCCTCGACTTCTGTCTCTTCCTACGACTCTTCCTCTCCCTCACCCATCCATCCGTGACCCAGTGCCCACCAGACCTGTATCTTCCTTGACCTACATTTTCTGCCAGGCATTGTGACTCGCCCTCTTCTCAGTCCATCGCGTTTTCCACACTCGGCCGGGTGTCCGTGCTACTCTCCGCCCAGCCTCGCGTCCCTCACGGGCCCGCCCGCACGTTCCTTTCCTAATTTCTCCCCAATCTGACGGCCTTTACAACAAATTGACATACGGACGCTATTCGCCGGGCAACGCGGTATTGCTCACAGAGCGCTGTCCGTGTAAATAGAATGCGCAAATAAAAAGCTTTGAGATATCTCAGGGTCAAACTCAGAGAAATAACAATGTGTAGAGGGTTGTAGAAGGTATCTCGAATCAGTGCAAATTATTAAAACCTTTTATCCCGACATAGGATATTCGGAGCAGTCGGACAGTTTTAATCGACGATTAGCGTCTCTAAAGAGAAAACGTACGTGGTGGTATCCTGTGCTATTACAATAAACTTAATTCTCTTTGAGAATATACAATACCAGTGTTGTTTCGAGAACTAGGTCTGTGTTCCAAGAACAAAAACACGTTACAGAACTATTCTAAGCAACAAAACAATGTTTTCATGGCTCTGGAGAACGTAGCAAAGAGCATTTAAAACGAATGGTTCGCTCACATGAATCTTTGCACAAAGAATAAAATTACGCCTACTCAGACCTTATAAAAAGTGACAGTGGAAAAGTGGACACCGGAAGACTCAAGTGAGTAAAATACAACTTTACTGCATGTTGTAGCTTGTTTCCTCTAGAGGGAAAGTTCAGAGATCCGTTTATGAATTGTGAGTCTGTTATGAATTATCATGACTTATTTCCCTTGTGTTCACACGCGATATTTACCTTATAAACAAACTCCGACACACTGTGGGAGCTGCTCTCGCAGGAAATATTTCAGCTGAAATACCAACCTATCAGAGTATATGAAATGTTGACATGTACGCTTTTCAGTCGTACCAGGTTGCGTTTGACTGTTAACTTCATTTGCGTTCTTACGATGTAAAGTGTTTAGAGCTTCTGGAAAGAGTTTGTAATTAATGCCGTATCTGCAGCTCTGAAGTATCATGCAGAGTTTTGTGTAATAACTCTTAATCGGTTATGAGTTGCTTCGTATGTAGAAGAAATTAAATTCGTGAAGTGCTCTTCTAAAATATCGTATATTTGTTTACATATAAAGTAACAATACATCACAAATAGGATCAGACTTTAAACTAAAACATGGGGAAAATAATATAATACACTAATAAATTTAAGAAAATAATGTTTCCTTCTTTATCGAATACATATATTCGAATCGAATACATTATATTACGATGACATTTGAGAAAAATGTATAATATCAATAAAAATTTTAAAAAATTGTATTAATTTACAAAGCGTGCATGTAGCAGAAACACAGCATAGTTTCTGACATTTTGGCGGCCAGAAGTTCAGAACAGTTGTAATCCCCTACTTCCAACATCACTTAGCTTTCATGTTAACAATGTTCCTGGATTTTCTCAACAAGCATTTGCGACTCGCAAATATGCCGAGTGAGATTCATTTCTTACCAACACATTTTCGAAATAAGTTAACTTTTCTCGCTTTTCACGTCAGATGGCTTTACTGTCAGGAGTGAAGAGTAGCGGAAAGTCGGGAATTAGTAGAGGATTGAACTATCATCTAAAACGGACTGGAGACGGCTCCGAAAACGTGTTTAATGCAACGTTTTCTGTCATATTTCCTATTCGAAGGCAAACCCATCGACGTGCCGTCCCAGCAGCAAACTGACGTCCCTATCCTCCGTCGAACGAGAGAATGCGCGATGAAGTCTGCAAAGCCTCGGAGGAGAAGGCGTCAGCGGCGTCGGCGTCGGCGGGGGCGGAGCGGGGGCCGGGGCGGAGGTGGTGGCGGAGGCGGTTGCGGAGGCGGAGGCGGA
>BOPP01000062.1:2699277-2715989 GCA_017312745.1 Gryllus bimaculatus
TGGACGGCGCAGACGGGGGCGGGGGCGGGGGCGGCGACCGTGGCAACAAAGACGGCCCAGCGCGCGGGACGGGTACGTGGATGCTCGCACTGCGTGGCGACCGAAGGGACGAAAGCGAACGGCCGGCGCCGGACGGCGACAGTGAGTAGAGGGCGGACGGCGCAGGCAGTGGCGTTGGCGAGCGCGAAGACGCCGTCGCAGTCGTGAATACGGAGGTAAGTGATTGCGATCGATTGGAAGTATTGCTGTTCGTGAAGCGTGGATTTTAGAGGAAATGCGCAAAGCGTTAAGTGGCAGGGCGTGGCGATGGTGTGATGTAGCAATTGATGGAGCACTGACCACGAAGTAGTGAGACATAGGCCAATATTACTTTGAAACGTATAATGCCGATGTTTCTTACCGAGTACATCGATATCGCGACCTAAGTTTTATTCACAGTTATTTTTTCTATGTATGGCGACCTCTTAATATCAAGGTTCCATCTAACGTGACGAACCCAATATTATTACGTTTTACCTCTATTTTTTCGATTTATAACGTATTAAAATAACTTTTCAATCAAACTTCTACAAAAACTAAGAGCAAAATAGTATTGTTTCATTTGTATTTTAAATACCTTTATTAGCTATTACATTATATTATTAAAAATCTCAAATAGCTTAAGCCACACCAAGTATTCTCCTGTAACCTGTGTTTCAGAGTTCAAATAGACATCTTAACATCTGGTGGCACGCTATCTATTGCAAAAAAGTTGCATTTCTTTGAATAAATTGTTTTTACGAGTAAAGAAAACTGACGGCTATATTACGAGTAATTCATGAACAATGCGGTTTGTATGATTGGTCAAAGGATAAGCGAAATGTTGCGGACGAAAGGGACAGTTGTAACAACAAATGTGTGGTGTAATGGAGGGTGATAGGTTGGAAGGCGAATGAAAAGATGAAGAAGAAAGTGGCAACAAATATATATCAAGAGTAGTGACAACAGGATCCGAAACCGCTAAAACCAGTTCTTTGAGAGATTCATGTGGCGCCAGTCCTCGCATGAGAGCGCCGATTCTTAGCCAGGAAACGAAAGTGAGGACAGGAGACAAAATATTTCAAAATGAGCAACCGGAGTTTGAAAGTAGGACACCTACAAATTGAAGAGCTGCTGAAGATATACTGAGTGTTACACTAAACTCTCTGAGAAACTTCGTATCGTACGGTCAATGCAATTGGCAAGAACAGTAATGTATGAAGGATTTGAGGCACTGTCTCTGACAATGTAGAAGCAAATAAAAAGTTGAGAACAAGTAACGTCAGTTACATACAGCTACCTGAGTTTTGAATAGAATGTTTGCTGTGCAAGAAAAAATGAATGGAACAAACCAACGATAGTGGATGATTATGAAAGGTCTGTGTGAAAGAGCTGACACAACATGATGAGCGTAAAAAAGTGAAAAAATATATTGTGGAAAAAGAAACGTGTTAAGACTGACAACTGCTCTGCGACTGAGTGCGTGAGAGGAACTAGTGGACAGTCCTTAGTCCTCCGAACAAGTACGTCCGTGGCAAAGAGCGAATCAACAACCAAAGTCAACAAGTAATCGCTTCAGAATAGCAATGTGTCGCAGTTCGATTCAACAACTCCTCTTGAAGAGAACATTAGTCTGCAACAAACGCAATGAACATATTGTGTGTATTATAAATGAATTCTATGTGAGAGAACAGACAGACCTGAATATGAATAAAAATGAATTTTTATGAAGTACAGTCGTTGGGAACTCATCGTAGATACATATTCTAATAACACGACATATTATTAAGCGTTAAAACAGCGGACAGTATGGTCCTCGGAACAGACACAAATTACGGGAACTCTAAACTATCAGAAACTAACAGTGTATCTCAATTAAATTAATTAGAAATACTAGCCTGCAAGTGAACATTTGTAATGTTCAGCAGGTGGATAGGTAAATAAGATATAGATGTAAAGGTGTCATCTCGAAGAATAAATAAAAAAAATGTACATAATAAGCACTGTATATCAAACCACGACTGATTTTTGGGAATAAACTTGATCGCACGAATCAAGAAGGCCGATGGCACTAGTCATGAAAGCCGTTTGTGAACGAAATGAACGAAACCGCAGACAACAGTTCTTCCACCGAATGCGTCAGAGCGAGAAAGAGACAGCGGACTCCTCAGAGCAGACACAAAGCCCAGAAACTCAGTGAGGGTCCGGCGTCCTCCAAGCAGCAGCCGCCCGCCCGCCGCCGCCGAGAATAGTAGTGTCCCTCAACCGGAGTGGGCGGCGTTGCGAGGGCCGCGCCGCCGCGTCCCGCGGGCAGCGCTAGTGGAAAGCAAGCCGTGGGGGCTGAGAGGGCGGGGGCGGGGTGAGTGGGAAAGCGCGGGTGAGGGCGGATCGTGGTGTTGCGGGAGGAGTGTTGCTCTTTATAGATGGTGGCGTAGCACGGCACGGAGCGCGCGAGAGCGAGTAGGGGTGCAGGATGGAACTACAGGGCACAGTGGGGTGGTCAGGAAGGCAGAGGGGATTGAGCTGAAAAGAAATTGTAGTGGGAATGGAAATGGAAGAAATAGCGGAAAGAAAAGTGGAGGGGGCTTGATATCATGGGTGGATGAGCGTGGCTGGGATGAGTGTCGGGAAGGGGCCCGTGGCGGAGGAAGGGTACGGCGGGGATGGGGCGTGGCGAGCGATGTTGTGTGGAGCGGCCCTGGGGAGAGGGAAGGGTTCGGGGCGTGCGAAAAGAGGCATGGCGAGGAGGAGCGTGGAAGGTAAGGAAGCACGAAGCGGAAAGCGAAAGGCGAAGAGCGTAAGGAAGCACCTGCCGGGCGGACGGGGCGGAGCGGGCGCGAGCGGGCCGGCAGCCGGGAGCGCAGTAGCGCGGAGAATACACCGAGGCAGCGCGGATACGAGGCAGACAGCCGGAGCGCCAGAGCGGAGCGGGCGCAGGACGGCAGGGAACGCGAGGAGAGCGAGCCCGAGCGGAGCGGGTCACGAGCGATTGAAGCGAGCGGGCAGAGCGGAGCGGGGCAGAGCGGGAGCGGGGGCACGGAGGGCAAGAGCGGAGCGGGGCAGAGCGAGCGGGCAGAGCGGAGTGGGCAGAGCGGGCGGGGCAGAGCGAGCGGGGCAGGCGGAGGGGCAGTAGCGGAGCGGGCGAGCGGAGGCAAGCGGAGCGGGCAGAGCGGAGAGAGCGGGGAGAGCGGAGTGGGACAAAGCGGGAGTGAGCGGACGCGACCGGTCGGTGAGCGAACGGATGGTGCGGCCGCGTGAGGCGGGTAGTCCGGGTGAGCGCGGGAGCAGGGCCGCCTGTTCATTACGCGTTGGCCACGGCCGCCCGCGAAGCCCCCCCCCCTTCTTGCCGTGCAGGCACATGCGCCTCTTGCCGCCGGCCGCCCACTCGCGCAGGTCTTCACACAATGCGCCCTTTCACCCCGCCTTGTACAGTTTCTCTGCGATTGAAAGAGAATCAGGGGTTTTCTTGTGTAATCTCTTCTTGTGTAAGTGTTTCTAACGTGTCTACTTTTCATAAACACAGCACTGGACTTGAATTATATGAAACAATGATATTGGCGTATTTTTATTGCATATTTCCGACCTCTCTACTATTACAGAGAAAAGTTTTCATCATGTCACATATCTTGGTATGGTCGTAGAGAAAAAGCTTTATCTACCTATTATATATTAAAATATAATTTTATATATATATATATATAATATATATTATATATTTATATATTATTATATATATATATCACTTTTATTAACGTCGGGACTGTGAGAGCTTGTCCCGACTGGGGCGGTTGCCCTCGCTGGTGGAAACTGATCTGGTTGGAAAAACTCACCTACCGTCCGTAATCGGCTCGGAATCATGCGGGGAAATATCACCGCCATCTGCCGAGCAAAAGCATGCAACACCTTACGGACTAATGCTCTTTCTAGTTGAGCTGACCCAAAAGTCACTAAAGGAATCAATCAATCCAAAAATACAAAATCGCTGTCTCTAATCACTCTTTAGCCTAGCATTTCCATATATTCTCTCGACGAAGGTTACATGTATCTCCCGCCACGACGGACGCCGTATACACACGCCGTCTCCCGCGCGGCCCACGCCGAGCCTCGTGCGGCCGTGCGGCGTTCTATGATCTCGGCTCACGTCCGGCGTGCGGTGGCGTGGGCGTGGCGTGCTGGCGGGTCGGCGTGTGACGTGGCGTGGCGTGCCGGTGGCGGTGGCGTGGCGTGCGTAGCGGGCGGCGGCGGCGGGCGGGGGGGCGTACGTCGGCCACAGAGCAGCGGTATCTCTGTGCTCGCAGTGTATGATCGGCGATTTGTTCTAACGCCGGCCGCGGAGAAGGCGATGCTCGTGCTATTCGGCCGATCCCCGCCTCAGGTCCGCGCCTGACGTGGACGCCCATCACGCGACTGACGCTGTCCCCGGGGCTCACAATTCGCGGCACGGGGCCTCAACTGCGTCCTCGGCCCACCCCGATACCGCTCCTTTCTTTTGCGCTCGCGCAGTTCGCGCGCGCTGGTTATTGCTCCTCGCAACACGAGCTGCGTACGGTTGTAGATTCGGGTGGGCTGGGTGCTGCGCGAACCCGAAAACTGGGAATTTTGCTGCATACGGACGACATTTTGTTCTTTCTGGATATTTTCTTGGTCCCATCCATTTAAGTTCTAATTTTCCTATTATTATTTGCAATCTTTTTTTTACGAATGTTGCAGAGTTATTACTCTGGTGTTCATTAGATGTTTCGTCGTAAGTATTCATTTCCCGGTTAAATCTATTTGAAATTTATACGTGCCTTACCGCTTCCACCGCAACAAATTTCTTTGCTTCACACAATATCATATACTATTTATTAACTATCGTCCGACCTCCACAACGCTGCATTTTTTGTGATGTTATTATCATTATAATAACAAGCAGCATCCCTTTCATCCTTGTCACATAGCTGAGCATGTTCCTTCCTGTGTAATCTATTTCGATACTTATCTGGGGACCCTTCTATTTGTATATTTCCTGCATTCACTAGATACCAGGAACCGCACCCCTCCTTCTGATGTGTATCTGCAGTACCACCTCGGCTACCATCCCCGTTACCCATCCTCCGCCCCGACATACGCCCCGACGCCGTATCACAGCTGCCCTTCCTGTCACCGCATCCCACCCAGAGTTCAGCCCGTCCCCGCCCTCTCGACATCACTTGCTCCCCCCTCGCGCCCCGTCCCGGCACGCCCATTCCTCCAAACGCAGTGTCCCCACCCTGTGACCCCGAATCCTCCGACCCCGCCAACGCCCCCTCACCGACCCCCCCATCCCACCAGACACCAGCCTCTCCCCCCCCTTCTGACCCCCCCCCACCTCACGCCGACCCCTCCCGCCCCCCATTGCCGCCGACACTTCCCCGGCCCCGCCTGCCTCCTCCAGCCGTCTGTTCGCTCCCACCCTTACTGGACGTTCAGCCGTAGCTTACCGCCCGGCGTCGTACACCCCATTCTCGACCAGCCCCGCTGCCCAGAGCCCACCCTACAGACATCACTACCCCCCCTTCTCCCCTCCCTGCCTTCATGGCACCAGCCGCTCCGGCCCTCACTGTCATCTCTGCCATCCCCGCCCCGCCCCATGCCGCCGCCCACGCCCGCCGGGCGCCGCTCGTAAACTTCGCGGTGCGGGCGCGGCCGGCCTGCACTATCAGGCCCGGCCCCCCACTCCACGGCGTGTTTATTGGCCACTGTCTGGCCGTCGCGTCCACGAGGGTTCGCCGCCGGCAGCGCCCGCCTTGCCTGCAGGGAGAACGCCCTCTTGCCTTGAGCCGACCGCCTATTTGCTGTCGCCTCTTCTGCTGCTCCCTCACGCCACGCGCACCCTCTCCCTGCGCTCCCCCCCCTCTCCTCCTCTCCTTCCTCGACCGCTCTCTTCTCTCTCTCTCTCTCTCTGCTCTTGTTTCATCGTCTGTTGAGGCTGTTACACAACTCGTCTAATAAACACTCTCGCCGGTGCCCTAGCAAGTTGCACTCTAGCCTCTTCAAATGACGTACCAGGTTTCATCCTACGCTACCAATTTCGTTATTCACATCCTATTTGTCTTTTGTTTTGCTTCTTATTGCAATCGATTTGTGTTTTTTCACGTCCCCTACTCTTTCACTGTCTGTCAGAGTCTGATTATTTTTCCGTCTTTCATTAATATCTGTATGCCGTGCTCATCTGTCTTAATTTTGTTCCCATCTCTTGCTTAATCCACCTATTACTTGGAATATTCCCGCTATATCCGACGTCTTGATCTCTATCGTCTCACTCAGTCCTATTCTGCCAATTTACTCTACTACTTTCCTACGCTCATCTACCTTTACTTCTTCACTTTCATCCCCATCTTTCTCATCCCTCCTCTGTTCCATTCGTCCCGACTCTCCAGCTAGAAACGTAAACGTACAGCATGCACCACACATCTAGCGTTTCGTCTTCTTGTTTTTCCTCCATCTCCATCCCCCTTTCTCCATGTTCTCACTCGCTCGCTTTCCTCTCCATTCTCCGTCTCCTCTATTCTTTTCTCACTCTCTCAAGAGTTACAATTACACAACGACAGCGGATCATCCTCCCTTCCCTTCCGTGGCTCCTGCCTACTCTAGTATGTATGTAGTACATAGACATCAACTCCTCTTCTCTTCACATAATCATTACTTAAGGTAGACGCCTGCCTCCGCAACCCAACGCGTTGCCACGCCTCTTCACGTCATCCAGAATCACCCATACCTCACGCGCCGTCGCGCTATTACTCCTCCCCCCTCCGTCCCCCTGCTTCCTCCACCGAAGACGCGGCCGCGTCGCGCGGAGGGGGAAACGAGACGTCGAAGTGTGGGCGTGGGTCTGATTTTGTTGAACTAGTCACCAGAAGTAGCACAGGCGATAGGAAGCGAGCCAAGAATACACGGAGCGCACCCCCATTCCCCTCTCTCTCTCCCGGTATTGCCGCGTGAACGGCCTAGCCCTTTACTCTTGGTATCCGGCCCGTGACATACTGGTTATCCACCTTATCCTGCCTTTTCGCTTGCCCGTCTCTGTCGCAAAGCTGGCACGAGCCTCCAATACTGCTTCCCGCACCTAAGGCTTCGAAACGGCCGCTGTCCCCTCCATCTTTCCTCGCGCACTGGCTGTAACCTGCGTGCTGCACGCAGTCCCGAACTCACCTTGGCCCGCCGCCCTGAGCCTCGCTACAACCTGTTCAGATATCCCGAGCAACTGAAATGGGTGTATATACCATAATTTCCTTTACTAGCTGTCGTTTTTTCTCGTTTATTCCTGAATGTACCGTCTCTGAGTTTAGCCCTCTTGTTTCTATAGTTACTGTTTTCATTATGGATAATGGAGTTCTTTTATTTTTTTGCTTCACAAACAGTATAACTATTTTCTCTTACCTCATAAATTTTTTTGGTAGCGACTTTTACTAATGAATGTGAAAGATTATATCTGCATTCTCATAAGTCAACCACCTTTCATAGATACCTATAGCCCCATGTGTGAGTTTCACTAAATTATCTGCTTTAATATTTGATAACTGCCTGAAATCAGGGTCATCACCTCATAACAAGTAGTTAATAATACATAATTAAAAAAACAATTTATGTTATAAAAAACATGCGCTGGGTAAGTCCTCCAACAAGAATGTCACTTTAAGAATTGATTTCTGTGGCTAACAACCAGAGCTCTGGAGAAAAAAGTGAAGGACAAACATCTCAGCATCTATTAGAGTATGTGATTACGCAATTTACTTGTTCAAATCTGGAGCTCGTGCTCAACGATAATTTTTATTCGGCAAGTCACCTCAGCGCAGAAGATGTACTAACCCTGCGCGTCATAACTATGGTTGTTTTAAACGTTCGCTTTTAGCTGTCGGTGATGTATTCATATGTCGATAGACTATGTTAATCGTTCTTATGTTCTTCTCAATTTGTTAAATGTTTGTATTTACTTTCTTGTTATGATACGAGCACCAATATTTTGTGACATCACTAACTTACAACTTCGACAGGTGAACACAATTTGTGTAATTGTAAATCTTACCTGCACCCTTACCCATTGCGTTTCTTCAGCTTGTCTCTCGTTTATTTTTATATTTCCTACTCGACTCATTATTGTTCTTCTTCTCAACTCAAACTCCAAAACGTCCCCTTAAGGATTATCTATTGACTCAAATATTGATTCGTTATAATGACAGTTTTTTTGTCGGTCTTTTAAATTCAATTCTGTCTCATCGTCTGACCTTCGATCCAACTTTTCAATTTCATATTTCTCTAGCTGAATTTGCGTCGAGTGTCTATTTCAGACAAACATCTGCCGATTGTTCTTTCGTACCTATGGTCACGCCTGCATAGTCTCAATTGGAAAAAAAATAATAAGCGCAGTTTAAGCTTTCGTCAGGTCCACGCGACTAGGAAAGACTCATCCTTTTAATTACACGCTAAATCCATATTATCAAAAATTACCTTATTAAAATCTGAGAAAGTGTGCTGTTCTCATAATTTACTCACTTAGTGGCTGCACTCCGATGCATGAGTGTATCGGGCGCCAACTAGAAGCGACAGGAGGGGTGCAGTCTGTATATATAGGGGCGATCTCTCTGCGTGGAAGCCTCCTTCATCAACCGCCTTTCACCCCGCGGGCTCTCCGCCCGCAGCAATCCCGCCTCCTTCCGCCCTCACCCGCCGTCCGCCCTTTATTCTCCGTCCGTTTTTGACTCCGTACAGAGGGATCCGATATATTCCGCCCAATCTCCTCCTGATTGTACTTGTTGTCCGCTATCACTAAAGATGCACTGGCCGGTGTCTTCCCGGCGTAACCCGGTTCTTCTTTGGTCGTTCACCTAGATGTGGTCATTAGCCCGTCTTACCTATCAATCCAACAGATCTGATTACGAGCGGCTTGCCTCACCCCGGTCCGCGTGTCCTAATCCTATCTCCCCAATTGGGCTATAGCGCTCCGTTACCATAAAGGTCTCTCGAGCCGCGTAAACTTTCGATCCTGTCGAGGATTCCGCTGGAATGCCCTCGGTCATACCTCCCGCCTCTCACGCCGATCCGTCATCTAGTGCTTCCTAGTCAGAGTTCCTTTTTTATGTCGGCTTCTTCCATGCGGGCAGATAAATAACGAAGTCTCAATACGTTTCAGCTGTCGCATCCAACAATTATCGGCCTCCTGCGAGATGTTAACTGGTGTCCAGAAATGCGAAACCCCACTCTATAACACCCAAAGAAAGAGTTTCGAAGCGCACACAAAACACCGGCCGACAACGGAATCGCGCCGAAGAAGCTAATCACTGCAGCAGCTGGGTGAGTAAATAATGCAAGGTTGATGGCCAAGTTGCGACGTGGTAGATCTTTTACTGCCAGACACAATCAGAAGAAAGTGTAGGAACCATATGATAGGTATGGGATAAACGAAGGAACGGTAAAGAAGAAGAAAAGGAGGACTTGCCGAGGAGTAAAGAGTGCGGGCAGTTTGAGCAGTATGAGAAGCCCTGCCCACGGAACATAACAATCTTGAAAATGCGATAAATATAGTGCTAAATGATATTTCCAAAGAACATAATAAGTTGATTCAGACATATGTTATGTCTGGCTGAACTGCGTGACAGACACAACCGGCCTCCTAAAACACGCAGACCACAGTGTGATTTGACTCAACAAATTGATGCGCTCGTTTCGCGCGAATATACATCGCCATATGCCTAGCGAATTTATTTTTGCTAAATATCATATAGTATATTAATGATAATTCCAGTAAAGAAACTACATCTGTAGCGGTTTTTAATTTGAAAATGAATAAGTTACTTAAGAGATTAATTACGATGATACAAAGAATTGGAATGGATGGTACTGAAGCCCTATATATGGTAGAGCATGTCGGATCGTGGATGGTAAAAATGTGAATGGTTGGTGATATTTATTGTTGTGCGGGATCCAAAAACATGTGCATGACGATTCTTCGGTATAGGGTGAGCCGCAGGTAGGTCCGGGTTCTGGTTCTGAGGAGTGAGGCTGTTGCCAACGGAAGTTGCGGGAGAATTAGACGATGGGGCGTGAAAAGGCCGTCGCGAGTAGAAGTACCATACGAGGTAGGCTGTTCCTATCAAGAGGAGGCAAAGGCTGATAAGGGAAAACGGAACCGACAGCGCGGCGTAGCCGAATAATGTCCAATGGTCCTGTATCACACGGCGTGTAGGATACCACAGGTTAAGGGACGCGCCGCAGAGCCGTCGTGGAGGGGCGGTGGGCTAGGCGCGCCATCGGTGGATTTGGGGTTTCCCTGCTGCACCCGGCGACCTCAGTATATTAGAACGATCTGCATTCATTAAAGGGGCGCTACCGCGCGGCCGCGGACCGTAGCAAGGTTATGCGTTTCGAAGTTAAATGGATGTTGATACACATTTGCGAAAACGAATTCAAATAGAACTTATTGTTTCAAGCTCGCCAAAAGACCGCATGCGAGGCCGCTCGCTACGCCTCCAAATTACCGAAGCGGCGCCTAACGCCGCGCTCGCGTCGACAACTAAAAGGATCTTCTTTTAAGAAACTTTGCGTCAAACTGACACCTCGCGAGTCGATGACTAAGAGAGTATCAAACACTGTAGTACTCAGCTAATCACTTCAATAGAGAGTGGGTTCCATTTGTTATCCTATTCTTAGACTTAACCGCGTTACTGATAATTATTGTACATAAGTTAAGAGCTCAGAATCGGTAAAAGAGTATGAGAGTAAATATAAATGGTAACTCAAATCAATCAGATAATGTGAGCCAAAAATAAGGTGATAAATAAATACTATGACCCACTAAATGAAATTCAGAAAAAAAACAAAAAACATTTAAATAAAGTAAAACCCGCATATTACCATGTGAGAATGAACCATCTGCAAAATTAACATACCATTCTTTAGCGTGAACACGTAGTCACAGTGGTATTACTACAGATTGGCAGTTATTACCGACTTTCCATTCAATATAGGTAATAGTGCAGAAGTATGATCCGAATACGAGACATATTAGTGAGACATGGGAGAAATTGCAGAGATAAAAAGAGGAAAAGTGTTAAAACACTATAGTTATTATTATGTATGAGCTAATACCATATTAAAGCGAGTCGAATTTTACGGGAAAAATAGGAGAAGCTGTATTTGTTGAATTATGAATTATAAACAGCAGAACAAAAAAATCAAAATACAACGGAAGGTTGATTTCAATCTAATCTGATTCGTGTAATACATTCTCTAAAAAAACCCCACGTAATAACAATAAATTATGGCTTCTATTTCAATACGCCATACAATTCATTGGGCCATACCAGGGCACCCTCTATCGCAAAAGCGCAAATGCTTTTTCCATGTTCAGTTCGTTATAGAAGAGAGCCAATTTGTGTTTCACAGGGAATATTAAGATCATATATTTTCTATTTTCGATACGAGACAGAGGCCACCTTCACTCTGCAATTAAAGTCTTGTTTTTGCAATCTTCTTTCAGCGTTACCCCTAGTAAGGGCAGAACGGCTCCCGGACATTTGTCCATCAAGCTTCTTAAGCGGACCAATAAGAAATATTATCCCGTGATAACCCTACGGCACTCGATCGCCATCGCATCTAGAAGCTTTCCATTAATAATCCCTTCTAAATGTTTTCTATGTCTCCCCTTAATCCGCAGGAGCTTGGCGCCCCTGCAATCTAAAGGTTCGATTAGTTCGTACCCTGTGTCAAATCTAAGCTCCAGCGGATCGATCTTGGTGCGCCGCATAGGCTTAATTGTGATTATGGAAGAAGTCGCATCCGCTGGAGTTAATCAACTCAAATCAATTCGTCAATCCCCGCTCGGCCTCGTCGGAAAGAACGGTTTAAACCGAATATGAGTCTCACTGATTATAAGTGCAGGGCCGTGCGTGCGCGGGCCAGGAAAAATAAATTGATACCCTCGCTCTCCGCCACCGCCGCACCGACGACCCCGCCGCTAACAAAGGCCCCGGGTCCCCCCGACCCACTCCACCAGACTCCCCCCGTGCACCGCTCCGCGCACCAGCGCGGCACCAGAAGCGCCACCACGCCCGCCTGCCCGCGGCGCTCTCCCACACCTGTCACCGCCGCCCCCCTTCCCCAAACCACCACCACCGCTCCACCCCGCTGCACGAAGCTTCTTTTTCCCAACCCTCCCTCAAACCCTCCGCCCTCTCTTGTAACCTCGGAACCTCCCTCACGGGCCCCGGCACCCGCCCTGCGTCGTAAGATGACCCGAATACCTAACCCTGCGCCTGCGATTCATTCGCAGAGTCCCGGCGCACACGCCCCCGCCGAACCCCCCGGCTACCCCTCACGCTTGCCACACCCTACACCGTCGACGACCATTTTCTACTCGAACCCCACAGCATTTGCCCGCGCCAGTGCTAAGCGCGCCCGCCAACCCGCCCGCCAGGCGGCCGTCCCCCGGCCCGCTCCCCCTGGCCCGCGGTAACTGGGGGCCCGCCCTCTCGTCCGCTACGACGCCGCACACGTTATTACCCACGACGGACCGACACCCAATCCCCACAAAGTATCGCGCGCGCCCACTAATCCACGCCCGAGGGTCGGCGCCGATTTGACGTGCGTTCCCCTTAGAACATGGGCGCGACAAAGGCCGCCAACCGCCACGCGCCGCGGCGGCGGCGGGCGGGCTGGAGCATAGATATGGTGGGGGGAAGCGGCGTGCGGCTTGGCCGGGCCGTACCGGCGGCGGGGCGGCGGGGGCGCGGCAAGCGGTGGGCGTGCTGAAGCGGGGCAGTGGGGGGTGGATGGGGCGGGTGCGGGGCGGGTGGGGGCGGGGGGGGGCGGGCGCGCGGGCGGAGGGGGGCGGCGGGGGCGGCGGGCAGGTGGGGGCAGCGGGGGCGGGGCGGGGGGGCGTTCGGGGTCGGGTTTGGGGCAAGTGCGGCGGGCGGGCGGGCGGGCGCGGCGGGCGGGCGGCGGCGGGCGCGGGCGGTGCGGGGGCGGCGGCGGGGCGGGCGGGCGGCGGGCGGGAGCAGGCGGCATTGTGCAGGGCGGGCGGCGGCGGGCGGAGCGCGGGTCAATTTCCCGGAACGCAACGACGCCTTTTCAGTTGACATAGACCCCGCCGAGCCAATCCATCAAAGGGGCCCCGCCAACTTTCGGAGTCCCTGGAAGCACGAGACGACTGGTGGCGGGGGTGGGGGGCGGGGGGGAAGGCGAATCGGTGGAAGGGAAACTGGCGACGAGACGCGCGGGCGCTGGCCAGGGGCCCACAGCGGATCTGCTGAGAGGAACGGGACGCCGTTGGGGACAATGTTTTTTGGAAATGCCTGGAGGAAAGGGCTGGTGGCATTGACAAAACCGGTCGATCAGAAAATTTGTGCGAGGGGTGTGAGAATTGTATTGACGTGATGATAGCGTTGTATATTGATTTGTATGCTGTTTAAAAAAAGCCTTTCTTTTTTTTCCGTTTTCTGATTTCTTTTGCTACTTTTCATTTTCCTTCTTCTTCTTCTTCTTTTTGTCTTTTTCTCCATCCCCTCTAAGTTTCTACTCTGTTACTTAAGGGCATCACTCCATCTGCAGAATTTCCTTATGTGGATGTTCCTTGGTAGTGCAATCGTGTTTCTTGGCGTTTATTTTCATGATCTCTAGCAATTGTTTTTTCCTTGCCGATTCCGATGTAAATTCCGACGTATGTACGACATATTTATGTATTATTAATGTTTATGGTGTAAATTGTTATTTATCCATTTTGTGTCATTCACATTCTCTGACACACTAGTTTAATTAAATGCTTTTAGAGTTCTATGAGCAATATATCTGAACTTGGCATGTAAGAATCCAGATACTGGAAACGTTATAATTTTCTTTATCTTTTCATTTTTACTTCAGGCTTTCACCTTTGCGAGATTTTGCTTATGATCAATCAATGAATTTTGATTTTAGGAATGAGAAATGTATTAAAAAAATACTGCTAGAATAATGGGATAAATAGTAATAGTATTGAAACAGATTGGGCAATATAAAAATATTTGTTTCAGACCTGAAGGAAAATGTAATAAAGAAAATATAAAACTAGTTAGACTGTGCATGAAACAAGTTAGAATGTGTGATAATTGGATGCAAAAATAAAAAATACTGGACAATGCTCGGGCTACATAAAACTTGAATCCGTAAAAAGTATAAAATAAACCGTAATTAACGTGTATAAACAACCTTCAATGGTGAAAAACGTTCACTGATTCAAGAAAAACAGTACAAAAATCAACATTTGTAAATGCAAACAAAAATGCACAGAAGGCTTCAAATGCAATTTTTACGCGAGTCAATACAACGCTGAATACATTACTGGGTCAACGGATTTTCTAGTAGAATAACACCACTTCAAAGAAAGCTCGAGGTAGAGAATTATTAACAATGATATCGTAATAAGATATTTAGTAAATAATAATCGTAAGAAAAGACAATGATAATCCACATACAGTTTTGGTGACTTAGGAAGGAGCTGATGTGTTACAAAACATTCGATTTTTGTCTAACATGTGCCCCATTTGTATATTTCAAGATTGTATAATGTACGGACGCCATGTTCAATTAAAATTTCATTTTTTCCTCAAGTCCCATTTATTCGGAGAACTCACAATTGACCACTTCTTCTAAGATCTATGAAGCATGGCGTATTTGTTTATTTATTGGGTTAAGAGTTCATTGAATTTTTGATGTTATTGAGGCCCTGGTGATCCGATGACCAAAACTGAGGTGAAAAATAGAGTCGTAGAATGGGATGTGGACAAATTAGGAAGTCCCACAGAAAATCTGCCGAGACTCCATTTTACCACCTCAAATACTACATGCACAGCTCGACATCTGTGATAGAAGACGTATGCACTAGCTATTACACCAAAACACCGTACCAACGCCTTTTTTGTGAATCAAAGGGTGATTGATTCATCTCTCGGCTCAAACGACGGAAATAAAGACCGTATTGGAAAGGAAGGATCTCGCGCGACCCAAGGATGTTGATTGTGCCCTTTACAGTTTCCCTTGTTACAGAAACATAATGTTATGAAATGTTGGAGCTAAAATATTTTTGAATTGAACACAATTTTGAATGATGATTTTCTGTCGCACAACAAAATAACTTGCGCTATTAATTTTTTTTTTTCAATTTGGAACTATCGCAGGCGTGAACATAGTAGACGAAGAATATCAGATCGCGATGTTTGTCTGAAATAGACACGTCTGCAAATTCAGCTAAGAAATTAAATTGAACAATTGGATCGAAGGTCAGAGATGAGTCAGAATGTAATTTAAAAGACGACAAAAAAACTGTCATTATAATCGAATCAATATTTGAGTCAATAGATCAATCCACTTAAGGACGTTTTGAGTCGCCCGAGAAAAGAACAATAATGAGTCGAGTAGGAAATATAAAATAAACGAGAGACAAGCTGAAGAACGCATGGGTAAAGGGTGCAGTAATGATTTACAATTACACAATTTGTGTTTACACTGTCGAAGTTAGTAAATAGTGATGTCATAAACTATGGTGCTCGTATCATGAACCAAGAAAGTAAATACACATTTTAACAAATTAGAAGAACATAAGAACGATTAACATAGTCTATCGACATGAATACACACGCGACAAGCTAAAAGAAAGTTTAAAACAACCATAATATAGAGCGCCAGGAAAGTAGTACCTTACTGGTGAGAGTGCTTGCAATAAAAATTATGTCGGTAGCACGAGCTCCAGCTTGAAACAGTAAATTGCGTGCATATCATACTCCTAATAGATGCTGAAAGTGTTGTCCCTTTCACTTTTTTCTCAGAGCTCTGGTTGTTACCAACAGAAATCAATTCTATAAATGAATCAATTCTGTGTGGAGTGACTTACCCAGCGCATTGTTTTATAACATAAAATTGTTTTTTTCTAATTATGTATTATAATACTTGTTATGTAGTATGTACCCTGATTTTCAGGCGTTATCAGTAACATTTAAACAAGATAAATTTAGTGAACTACACATGGGCATAACTCGGTGGCAGCTAATTACATAAATTATATAATAATAATATAAAACATTTGGCTACGCAGAAACAGGTAATAAAAATACAAAAATAAACAAAACCGAGGATTACCGCGAGTAGAAAGTGAGGAGCGTCAGGGGTCGCGCGGCCGGGCGGCGTCGCGCGTCGGCCAGGGAGCAAGCAGGCGCGTCGGGCTTGTGGGCGTCGCGAGCAGGAAGGGTCGTATCGGCGACAGGGGCGCGTCCGGTACGATGTTCTGCTGCGTTCCTCCCCCGGGCAGACACCACCACTACCGCCGCCCGCCCGGCGATAGAAAAAGTTGCGCTCGTATTGCGCCGTGCGTGTCAGAGTTCCAAGAACGAGCGCGCCCTCGGGGGCGCGGGGGCCGCGTTGCTGGGGGCAGAGGTGGGGGCGAAGCCGAGGTAGAACGACGAGAAGGACGAGGTGGAGGCGGGGCGAGGCAGGAAGAGTGGGACGTGGGAGGAAAGCGTTCGAGGGGGGGGTGGTAAGGCCGGTTGGCGGAGATGCTGATTCGAACGCGGACAGTTATACTGAGTTGATTGAGTTATAGCGATTCCGGGGCACGTCAAACTCTTACACGTCACTATGACGGCTAGACAGTAGTTTCATGAGTGACGGTGAGGGATCTTTCCCCGCTGGATGGTTTGATCAGGACGCCA
>BOPP01000062.1:2716014-2730703 GCA_017312745.1 Gryllus bimaculatus
GCGCGACCGTTTGTCAATACTGGTTTCGAGGTAAATTGGATATTGTCACTGGAAACCAAGGCCATGAACTTTGTTTTCGCCTCAGCCAAAGAGGCTGCATTCGAGGCCGCCCGCACGCCCACGCCTCCGCCATCACCTAGGTTCTTCTTTTGAACTCGCAACTGCCACCTCGCTGGCGAATCAGATGTTTTCCAACTGTCTTACTCACCTAAACCTTCAAGAGATGAGAGGCGCTTTCGGATTTTATCCCTATTCGTTGCGAGTGTCTGTAATTATTGTACCCAATGTGAAACTGAATAATAATAATAATAGAATAATAATTAATAGTTTCAGTAGTAGTAATAAATAATAATAATAATAATAAATAATAATAATAAATAATAATTAATAATAATAATGAATAAGAGTCGCAATAAATACTTGCGTCAGCTGCGTCACAGTGGTTACCACAATCAGCAGTACATTTCCCATTGCCGCAATTGAATAGTGCATTGTCCTAGGCTATGTAGCTGCTTTCAGAATAAATTTTTCCCAAATTTTTTTTTATTCCATTAAGATCGATTTTATACATTTTTTAAAGTATAAAGCAGGTTGTTCTAATTTATGTGTTAAAGAAGTAATTTAATAGCTATTCAACGCAAATTATTGGACCAGCCTCTATGAAAGGGAATGTTTTTCATCACGTTTAGAAAAGAGTATTTGTGTTTCACGCATATTAAGATCCATATATTTACGATATTTAAAAACCAATTTATCGTTGAAAAAAGTATTGTTTTAGCAATTTTTTATGTAAAAAAATAATTGTTCATAATTTGAAGGACAATGAAAAATATTTATATCGCACGATCCATTTCGCAATTAAGAAGCTTTCATTTGAATCCCTTTATTTTATCTTATCCAGAGCGCCCTGCAAATCTATCTCGAAGTTCAGATACTTTCTCTCCCACGGATCGATTATTGGGAGCTTAAGTGAATAAAGGAGCGCCATCCTGGAGTTAACACAACTCAAATCCAAATCGCGTCAATCCCCGCTCGCCTCTCGGAAAGAACGTTTAAACGAACTCCCTTTTTAAAGTAGGGCTGGGCAGTAATAAGATACATTCCCTTTGACGAAGAACGCGCAGTAGCCGGCAATTCAAATCGTCATCGGTAAGGAAAAGCACAGCCCTCGCGTTCAATTACGATGAGCATTCACCGCTCAGAAGGCTCTTTCCAACTCAAAACTCGGCTTTTGTCACTGAACCTCTCACCCGCACCCGCCTGTATTAAATGGAAAGAGTAATTGCCTATGCGATTTCGATTCGCAGGACGGAAAAAACGTATCTTGTCAACTACGACGACTTTTATCGCCAGATTTGGCGCGCCAGTCGCCGCCGCCCGGCAGCGTCCGTGCGGGCGGTTTGGCGCCCTGTGTTGTCGCCCATTTATAAGGAGGAGACGGTCAATATCGGCGCCATTCAGGGCGTGACATGCGGGTCAGTGTGCGGGCGGGCTGGGGTGGGTGGGGCCGGCGCGTGCGGGCCGGGCGGCGCCGGGGCGGGGCCGGGCCGGGCCGGGCCGTAGCCGGACGGCAGGCGGCGGGGGCGCGGCACGTGCGGCGTGTGCAGCGGGCAGTGGGGGGTGGGCGGTGGGCGTGGGGGGGAGAGAGGGCGGGCGCGCGGGCGGAGGCGGCGGGGTGAGGTGGGGAGCGGGGCGGCGGGGGGGCGGATTCTGAGCGGACGGGTGGGTTGGGGCAAGTGCGGGCGCGGCCGGGCGGCGGGCGCGCGGGCGCGGGCGGCGGCGGGCGGGCGGGGGCGAAGCGGGAGCATGTGCGGGCTGTGCAGGGCGGGGGCGGCGGGCGGAGCGCGGTGTCCAATTTCTCGGAACGCACGGACGCCTTTTCAGTTGAATAGCCCCGCCAGCCATCCATCAAAGGGGCCCCGCGCAACTTTCGGAGTCCCTGGAAGCAACGGGACGACTGGTGGCGGGGCTGGGGGCGCGGGGGGAAGGCGAATCGGTGGAAGGAAACTAGGCGACGAGAGCGCGGGTCGCTGGCCAGGGGCCCACAGCGGATCTGCTGGAGAGGAAACGGGACGCCGTGGGGACAATGTTTTTTGAAATGCCTGGAGGAAAGGGCTGGTGGCATTGACAAAACCGGTTCGATCAGAAAATTTGTGGAGAGGGTGTGGAGAATTGTATTGACGTGATGTGAAGCGTTGTATTTGATTGTATGCTGTTTAAAAAAAGCCTTCTCATTTTTTCCGTTTTCTGATTTTTTTGCTACTTTCAATTTTCCTTCTTCTTCATTTCTTTGCTTTTTCTCCGATTCTCTCCCCGTGTTTCTACTCTGTACTTAAGAGCATCATCCGATCGGCAAAATTCCTATATTGTGGATGTTCCTTGGTAGCTGCCAATTCGTGTTCTTGTCGTTTATTTTCAGGATTCTGCAATTGTTTTTTCCTTGCCAGATTTCCGTATGTAAATTCCAACGTACGTACGACATATTTATATATGTATTTAATGTTATGGTGTAAGGTTGTTATTTTATCCATTTTTGTCAGTCCAATTCTCTTCACACCACTAGTTTAATTAAAATGCTTTTGAGAGTTCTATGAGCCAATATACTGAACTTGGCATTTAAGAATCCAGATACTGGAAACGTTATTAATTTCTTTATCTTTCATTTTACATCAGGCTTTCACCTTTGCCGGATTTTGCTATGACAATCACCCATAATTTTGATTGTTAGGAATGAGAAATATTAAGAAAAAATAACTGCTAGAATAATGGGATAAACAGTAATAGATATTGAAACAGATTGACCTAATATTAATGTTGTTTAAATACGTGTTTCAAAAAATGTAGAAATAAAGAAAGGAAATATAAAAACTAGGTAAGACTGTGCATGAAAACAAGTATTAGAGATGTCTGGTAATTGGATGCCAAAAATAAAAAAAATACTGACAATGCTCGGCCTAACATGTAAAACTTTGAATCCGTGAAAAGTATAAAAATAAACCCGTAACATATAACGTGTGGTTAAACAACCTTCAATTGGTGAAAAACGTTTAGCGTTCAAAAAGAAAAACAAGTACCTAAAATCAAATTTGTAAATGCAAACAAAAATGCGACCGAAAGGCGTTTCAATGAATTTTACGCGACGTCAATACAACGCTGAATACATTTACTGGGTCAATGGATTTTTTAGTAGAATAACATCACTTCAAAGAAAAGCTCGAGGATTAGAGATTTATTTAAACAATGATACGTAATAAGATATTTGTAAAATAATAATCGTGCAATGATCAAAAAGACAATGATGAATCCAATCAAAGTTTTGGTGACTTAGGAAGGGAGCGAGGACGTACAAAAACATTTCGATTTTTGTCTCTAAACATGTGCCCATGTATAATTTCAAGGATCTGCTATAATTACGGTAGTCATGTTCGATTAAAATTTCATTATCCCTCCAAGTCCCTCATTTATTCGGCGAAGACTCACAATTGATCACCTATCTTTAAGATCTATGAAGCATGGCGGACATTTGTTTATTTATTTGGGTTAAGGGTTTCATTGATTGTTTGATGTATTGAGGCCCTGGTGATCCGATTGAGCCAAAACTGAGGTGAAAAAAGAGTCGTAGAAGAAGGAGTGGACAAATTAGGAAGTCCCACAGAAAATCTGCGAGCTCCATTTTACCACCTCAAATACTACATGCACAGCTCCGACATCCTGTGAATAGAAGGACGTATGCACTAGCTATTACACCAAAAACATCACCGTACCCAACGCCTTTTTTGTGAGAATCAAAGGGTGATTGATTCATCTCTCGGCTCAAAACGACGGAAAATGAAAGGACCCGTATTGGAAAGGAAGGATCTCGGCGCGAACCAAGGAATGTGTGATTGTGCCCTTTACAGTTTCCCTTGTTACAGAAACATATGTATGAAATGTTGGAGCTAAAATATTTTTTTGAATTGAACCACAATTTTGAATGATGATTTTCTGTCGCAACAACAAAATAACTTCGCTATTATTTTTTTTTTTCAATTGAGAACTATCAGGCTGTGAACATAGTAGAACGAAGAATATCAGATCCGTCAGATGTTTAGTCTGAAATAACACGTCGCAAATTGCAGCCTGAGAAATTAAATTAGAACAATTGGATCGTAAGGTCAGAGATGAGACAGAATTAATTAAAAGACGACAAAAAAACTGTCATTATAATCGAATCAATATTTGAGTCATAGATCAATCCCTCTAAGGGACGTTTTGAGTCTTGGCTTGAGAACAAGACAATAATGAGTTCGAGTAGGAAATATAAAATAAACGAGAGACAAGCTGAAGAACGCAATGGGTAAAGAGGTGCCAGGTAATGATTTACAATTACCACAATTTGTGTTACACTGTCGAAGGTTAGTAAATAGTTGATGTCATCAAACTATTGCGTGCTCGTATCATGAACAAGAAAGTAAATACAAACATTTTAACAAATTAGAGAACATAAGAACGATAACATAGTCTATCACATTGAATACCACATGCGACAAGCTAAAAGGAAAGTTTAAAACAACCATAGATATCGCCTAGGAAGTGGCTAGTACCTGTACTGGCTGAGTAGTGTTGCCAATAAAAATTAGTTCGGTGAGCACGAGCGCCAGGCTTTTGAAACAGTAAATTGCGTGCATATCACATACTCTAATAGATGCTGAAGTGTTGTCCCTTCACTTTTTTACTCAGAGCTTGGTTGTTACCAACAGAAATCAATTCTATAAATGAACAATTCTTGCATGGAGTGGACTTACCCAGCGCACTGCTTTTATAACATAAATGTTTTTTTCTAATTATGTATTATAATACTTGTTATGTAGGTGTACCCGTGATTACCCTGATTTTCAGGCATTATCAGTAATATTAAGAGATATTTATTTGAACTGCACATGGGCATAACCCGGTGGCAGCTAATTACATAAATAAGATAATACAGCTAACATGCAAATTATATAATAATAATAATAGTAATAATGATAATAGTAGTAATAATAATAATAATAGTAGTAGTAATAATTAAAGTAGTAATAATAATAATAGTAATAATAATAATAATATAAAACATTGCTACACGTAACAGTATAAAGAAACGAAGTAAAAAAGCGAGGGATTACCGCGAGTGAGAAGCGTCAGGGGCGTCAGGGGCGCGCCGGGCGGGGTCGCGGCGTCGGCAAGGGAGCAAGCAGCGCGTCGGGGCTTGTGGGGCGTCGCGAGCAGGAAGGGTCGTATCGGCGACAGGGGCGGCGTCCGGACGATTGTTCTGCTGCGTTCCTCCCCCGGGCAGACACCACCACTACCGCCGCCGCGGCGATAGAAAAAGTTGCGCTCGTTTGCGCCGTGCGTGTCAGAGTTCCAAGAACGAGCGCCCTCGGGGGCGGCGGGGGCCGCGTTGCTGGGGGCAGAGGTGGGGGCGAAGCCGAGGTAGAAGCGACGAGAAGGAAGGTGGAGGCGGGGCGAGGCAGGAAGTGGGACGCTGGGATGGAAGCGTCGAGGGGGGGGGTAAGGGCGGTTGCGGAATGCTGATGGGACGGGACAGTTATACTGATTGATTGATTGATTAGCGATTCCGGGCGCGTCAACTGTTAACGTCATTAGTGACGTAGACAGAGTGTATGAGGTGAGGTGAGGATGATCTCTCCCCGCTGGATGGTTTGATCAGACGCCGACCTACCGCCGCCTAACAGGGTTTCCTACAACCAGGTATCACCCTCCAGCGGGCAACCGACCCTGTTGAAAAAGCTCTAAGCTCGCAAGTATGTGTGGTGCCTGTTCTAAGTGTGTGCAAGTAAGGGTTGAGGATACCACAAAGAAGAGGAAGGAAATGTCGCGCGCAGTCCGTAGCTTATTGTTTAGGGCTCCACTCCGGCGTTTGCTGGTAATGATCGGTGAAACCACGGGAAACTACCGATCACAAACCTGGCTGCTAAAATTCTTCGCCAGACTGCTACTGAATTCCACATTGGTATCTACCAATTGTTGAAAATCCTACCATCGTCGGGACTCGTATCAAGGACCTCCCGGTCAGTAACACTGCAATGGTATTAGTTGATGGTTAGGGCCATCTCTCCCAATGGACGGGATGGGATGGAGTAGAGTGGAGACTGAGCGTAGGTGGCGGGAGAGTAGTGGGGACAAAGAGGGTACAGAAGGGAGGCAGAACGAGTTGAAGGCTGGTTGAGTGCGAGGTGAGGGAGGTAGAGAAGACGTGGTTGGAAGGGGTCGTTTGGGGATGGGAGGAGTCGAAAAGGGGGCGTGGTAGGAGCCGGTAGGGGGAAGGAACAGGTCTGGGGCGGGGGCAGGTTAGACTGAAGTGAGCAGGGAAAATAGCAGGGCGGCACAGGTCAAGAGCGGAGCGTGTGTGGGGCGGACGTGGGACGAGGGACGTGTGGAGCCCCCCAGACTAGGGGTGGGAGATGGGAGAGAAGCGAAAGTGGGAAGCGCGGGGGCGGGAGAATGCTACACGCGGGGAGATGAGGTGGTGGCCACTTGGACGGGGCGGGGTCGCAGCGGCCGGAGAGGCGTGCGTTAGGAGGATTTTAAAACAACGCACGGTGCCAGCCGGGGCGGATGCAGTCTCCGAAGTGACTCGCCGGAAGACGAAATCCATTCTGGAATGGGGCGCCAGCCCCCGCCACGTACTCCACGCGACAGCAGAATGCGCTGATGCCTCCGGAGTTTTGTTTGCTTTCCTTCGGTGAAATGTGATGCCCTGCCGAGTCTCTGCGTCTGACACTTCACAAACACACGTCATGTCGACAATAAGATTGTAAAGTGTTCCAGTAAAACAAATATGTGCATTCCGAATAACAGGAAATAACTACACGAAATTTAAAGCGCAGGTTCACCCAGTCCTTCGGATCATCATTAGTAACAACGTAGTAATTAAATTGTAGATATTTTTTCTACTCGCGATTTTGACTGCTTTAAAAATGTTTAAATTCAGGAGTTATTTGCAATTTATTCATTAACAAGTGAAAAATATAATTCCACTTCTAAAGCTACTATATTTTTCATTTTGTAAATTAATTTTCTCAATTCCATATCATTATAACTGATACAAATCATATACTTTAGGCTTATGAGGATTTTAGATTTTGTGATGATTATTCATTTAAAAAAGAACAAAATTCTTGCAGTTATTTAGAATTATTGGAAAATTTACAAAGTATGTTTTTAAACGTGTTGTTACAACGTTAATTGATTTTCAAATTCTGATTATACAGTCCTATTTTCATTTTCGAAATCATATTACACGTTTTGTCCAGGCACAAAGCCGCGCTGGCACTGCCACCTTCTGGAGTCGCCCCCGCGGAGCGAGGGCGCCCGCAAAACGGCGATGCCGGAGCCCCGGAGGCCGCTCGCCAGCCCGCTAATCCCCGTGAGCTAGTGGTTGCGAGCGTATCGCTGCCCGCGCGAGTATCGATTCCAATTAGTATGATGCCGGATATAACGATGCGATTGCGCGATGCCGCGGCCGAGCGCCGCTCAGCGCATTAGGCCGAGGGGAAGGGGGTGAAGGCAGGAGGGCGCTCGGGGTGGAGTGGACGTCCCTTACGCTGCCCTACGCCCCGCACTCCCGGTATCGCATGCGGCCCTCGCGCTCGCACTCGCCCCCGGCGCGCTCGCACTCGCCACCCTCGCGCTCGCACTCGCCCTCGCCGCTCGGCACTCGCCCCTCGCGCTCGCACTCGCCGCCCGCGCTCGCACTCGCCCCTCGCGCCTCGAACTCGCCCCTCGCGCTCGAACCTCGCCCCTCGCGCTCGGACTCGCCGCCATCGCGTCGAACTCGCTCTCGCGCTCGAACTCGCCCCCTCGCGCCTCGAACTCGCCCTCGCGCCTCGAACTCGCCCCTCGCACTCGAACTTGCCCCTCGCACTGGTTTTCGCCTGTACCTCACCATCACCTCCCCCAATAAATGTAAGAAATGTTTCAAAATTTACATAAGGCTGTTTATGATCGTAATCATCACTTCATTACATTTTCAATCTAATATTTCACCTCCATAACATCAAGCGCATATATAGGAAGATTTTTCTCAGTATTGTTCACATTACATGCAAGATCTCCCAAATGTCAGTGTCTACTACGTTCTTTTCCGTCCGCCAAACAGCCGCTCCATCTCACCTACGCTCATTTCCCCGCTGCCGCCCTCGCAAAGCACAAAGGCTCCGTTGCCCCATAGTCCATTTAATTTCTGCACCGAGTCTCATTCCACCTGCTTCGCCCACGCCTCTACCCGCCGACACTGCACAGTGAGCCAAATCTCACTCCACTTCTCTGAAAATAACCGATCAATATATCATACGTACAAATAAATTTTAAGTAAGGCGTTGTATGCCTAATTACCAACCTTCGTTTTCTACTTACTTTTTTGATTGATTTCTGCGTTTTTATTTCTTATTTAATTTGAAAGTGTCACATAGTTTATCATTTACACGCAGAAAGCGTGTAAATGTTTTGAAGATATTTTCCCGCGCATAATATTCTTGAAGTTGAATAAAATCTTGTTTCTTCAAAGGTATCACCACGAGGTCCTATTAAAAATATTTATAAATCTGCGAGTTCTAGAACAGGGAGGATATTTATTTCTAAATAACCATAAAGACTATTCGAAGAGTGAAAAATAAAACTTAATTGACTAATGTTAGTTGATATTAATTACATACTTCATTCAGTATCCATTTAATGCAACATTAACAGTAAACGCACTCTGGCAATTAAAATAAATCGGTAAAACCTTGCTGTCTAGTAAAATAAATATGCTGTCTAGTTACTAACTATTAGTTAATAGAACAGAAATGCCTGAAACTCGTTTATCTAGATTTTACAAGTAAAGAACAGTATTATAAAAAGCAAAAAAAATATCATGCTATGAAGAACTACGAAATTTGAAGTAAAAGGAAAGTAAAATTTTGAGGAAAGGACAGTAAAAACTGCATATGACGTTTTGAGAACTATAAAATGAATCCCCTCCCTTTTAGTGAGCCAAGTTGTATGATGAATAAAAGTACTAACAAAGTGAGGTTAACAATATTTAGAGAAAGAGAACATTTTCATTCTCGACCTCCAGAAACTTATTGGCATCGATAAACAAATTTGATTTTTTAAGCATTCCTAACAATACATTATATCGACCAATGCCCTCGGCTCTGCTCCTACCACAACTAGCAAAAGGAGATCTCAACAAAACTGAGCATTTTTTGCCCAGTTCGGGCCAGTGTGTGTGTGTGCGTCTCGAGCTAGCTTGTGTCCCGCGCTCGCTTCTGACCGCCCACTGCTCATAACTCTGCCAAAGCCGGATTATTTACTTCGTGAAACGACTGGTCTGTCTGGCCTTAGAATTTTTTTCTTTCGCAGGGTGAGCAATACGTGAGAGGGAAACATTCATAAAACGAATTTTTTACTAGTGTAATATAATTGAAGAATAAAATGTTTTTGTTGTAATATGTCAGTGAAATTTCCTGAAAATCACGGTAAATAAGTGATAATGGAAAACCTAAGATGTTTTCGCATTATTTTGCTCTATCTTCCATTATAATGTTGATATGCTTACTTCTTTTAAAATGTTCCCCACCGAATAATCGTTTCTTTTTCTTATCTTCCGCACCATCTTTTCTTACCTTATTAACGTTTAGAACATTTCCCCAACTTTTTCGTTCATTTTACCGTTTTCATTTATCCTAAATTTCACTTTGCAAATATTTCTAGCTGTGTGTCGCATCTTATCCTTATTATCCATCATCTTGGCTTCAAAAACAGTAGAAAGTTCCTTGACTCTAATTGTGAGATCATTTTAGGAGACGCCTCGACAATACTATAGACTTTACATTACTATTACTTGAAAATATAAAATATTTTTCACAAAGACTTCAAGAATACATTCATGTACAGCTTTCAACTTACTACTTCATTGCAGCTTGTACTAAGGAGACGCATTTTTTTTCTTTTCCTTTACTACACTGATTAGGAAATACATAATTACTTTTAAATGAGAATGTTCTCTAAATAAATTAATAAAGAAGTCACGAAGAAGTTCCATTTCTTCACAATCCTTCAAGGAAAGTTAATTACTTAATTTATATCAGTATTGTGTTTAGTAAACCATTTTTTTCAGGTGTATGAAGAATTCTGGTCATAAAACTCTGAAGTAGTTTATTCGAGAACGAACAATTGTTTTGTCACGGTAACAAGGTACTCTATTTTACATTCATCATCGAAAAAAATATGATATGAGTGTAATAGCTGTCACCGTAGAAATCTGTGTGGTCTTTGCAAAAAATAATGTAGTGTAACCTACTTTATGGCCGTAGCGATCTCGGACCGAAGGATCGTGGGTTCGAGTCCCGCCTCGGGCATGGTTGTATTGTGTTCGTCCTTTCACTCCCCTATCATCATCATATCGTGTCATCCTCATTGTTACCATACCGTTACACGCAATAGTGGTTGCTAATGACCTAGAAGTTAATGCAACCTTAAATAACAAAAAAAACCTATTTTATGGTTTTGAAAAGAATGTGATTGTTTTACATTGAGTTATTTTTTTTTTCTATTTTCCTATTTTTTTTTTTCTTTTTTCCAGGTGAGTCACTGTCTTTGATTTCCCAAGATCGTTTTTCGAGCTCTTGGCGGCAGGTAAGCGACGTACACACACTCTCTAACAATTGAAGCAGTACTTACATTAAAAATACACATTTCTCTGAATTAGGCCCGATGAAATTTAAAAAATTCTCAAATGACCACTACTCATATTTTTGAAATATTCTTAAATTATTACTGTAAATACATCAATTATACAAATACACAAGCATTGCGTACATGAGAATCTTTCAACTTTTCTCCGACATATTTTATCAATTTTTCCCTTGATTATCCAGAAACTTTTGTTCCGCGTATGTCATAAGAAAAAGCAATTTCCTTATATTCTCAATTTCATTAGACCATGGAACTAATATCGAATATTAAATACCGGAATAATTAATAATTCAGGATCAGTTTGATATAACAAAAATATATTTCTATAAACGGAAATGTAGGTATGTATATCTAGAAATGAACGTGTGTTGATATGTTTGACAATAAATCTAGTCAATAATTTAAAAAAATATAGAAATTCCAATTAATTGCTACTATTTAATATGTAATTTTGAAATTAAAATTGTGGGTTTTCTTTGAATACATGAAAAATATTGACAGAGAGAAAACAATCCTTCAGATGTTGGGTCTTAAAATTTTTGTCAAGAAAATACATTCCTAATATCCGAGTGTCGTTTTATATCGTTGGAGTGACTACGTATGCATCTCAGCGTCAGTCCTTTGTTCCCCTTTAAGGTACTTAGCGCGGGGATTGGTTCCGGTGGTTTTGCACATGTTCTCGCACGCTCGGAATCTCGCATTCACTTTGCCGCCGGGTCCCGCGCGCTGCTCCGCGCGAGACTTTGTGTCCAAGAGGAGCCCCGGCGAGTCCCCCGAACGCCGCCACAATAGTGCAGATGAGACCATTACACAGATCCGTGAAAATGAGAACCCACTTTGCGCTTGTAGTATGCATGCGTTGCCTTGATCTTTCCGAAATTGTACTGGTCGTCGCTGCGAATGTTCGGACGAGAGTATAACCTTTGACAGAGAGGCGTAGAACTTCTACGCGGAGACACGATGCAACACAGTGCGATGGGTTTAATGTTACTGTCGCTCCCTCTACGGTCGTTAAGAGAACAAAGGTCCGCCGGAGTCACTCCTATAATTCCGAGAATGCTTTGCCTCAAAGTAACTTTTACTTGCCCGGCAGGTCTCATCCTGGAACGTTCTCTTCTTCGACAAGTCAATTGCAGGGAGAGGATGAAATTGCGATTTCACGGTCACAATGCAAATCTCATTTTTAATTGTGAAATGTGGTGTTTGCGAAACTGATGCAACCTCAAATTAGAAATGACCTCCGTGCCTGTCTTCACTTTTCAAACTCATATCATTAAACTTTTGAACGGATCGTTGAACAAAATGCCGTTCAGTTATGTTGTGAAAACTAACATCCGCGTGAAAATAACAGACATACAATTGTATTTCGATGAGTATTTCCGTACAAAATATTCGGAAAGAACAGTCGCTATTTTATTCAAATTACGTACAACTGTGAAGTAATTCGAGTTAGAATGCTCTAAATGTTATTGAACTCTTCTACAATATCATGACCCAATAAATAATGAAGGGAACAACGCCGGTAAATTATACTTAATTATCCAATTATACATTAAAAAGTTATATAAAATTAAATGTCCATTAAAAATTTCGCATGTAAAAATGTACACAAGTTGTAAATATCCTCTGAAAACTATCACGTATGCCCTCAACGATTATGCATCTTTTATTAGAATAAAGTGCAGTCGCTACTTTCTACACGTATGTTTACAAGCAACCACTAACGCAAACTGAAAGATAATTTAACAAAATCCAGAGAACTATTAATAAAATAGCAGTATCTTCGACTATTTAACTTCCTTTATATTTCCATCCAAAATTATTAATTTAATTTGATATGTCTGAAAGAATTTGAACTTGACCATTCCTTTCAAAAATCTGATATAATTGTAAGATCTCTTCTAGACGAACAATATTTGGAAGATATTAAGTTGTATTTTATTGCTAAAATAAATTATTACACATTTTATAATCATTTTTTTATTACAATTAAATAATAATAAGTTCAAGCCCAATTACATTAACAGAAGAAGCTCTTTATCTTTATTATTAAGTTCTGCTAATAGGATTGGTCTTGAACGCGGTTATCGTAATTTGACTGCGCAAGGATCCAAGCAACGCAAGTGGAACGGACCGAAACCCACTTTCGACAAGGTCGATGAGCCCATCCTCTCCCATCCCCCGACTCCGGACCCCCGGCCGACCGCTCCCCCCTGCCCTTTAGGCAAGTTTCTTTTCGGCGAATGGGCAAATGTACACGTGAGGAATGTGCGCATTTAATTAAGTACTTAAATACTTCAATGGAGTTGTATGAAGGAAGTGAATCCAGATAAGCCGTAACCAAATTGTTCTAAAATGCGTCGGTGTTTTGTGTTACCAGGACTCAAGGACATTTTATATTCGTAGATACTGAAGACCAGAGCCTCGCCGTTGACTTGAAAGGATTGGCTGGATCGTATTAGCTACTTTTTTAGAAACTAACTTAATCTAACTACCTTAATCCTTTCCCCAAAATGTTTTGAATCATCACACATTACATACTTTAGTTAACACATTCAGTCCGTTCACATTTGGGCAGATGTGACGCTGTCATCTAATCGGGAGCTTAAACTTCACAATGATTACGTCACTATACTGACCTTCAAGCTGGCGATTGGATGAAAGCGCCACATTTGAACAAGAGTCAACGAACTTTACGTTTTAATCGAAGTATACAAGGCATTCCAATCGTGTTCCAATTAACAAGCTGCTTTAACTCTTTTTTAAAAAGAAAATCCTGGAATGCCTAGTATACTTCGATTAAAATATTAAGTTCGCTGACATTTGGGCAGCTGTGACGCTGTCATCTAATTGGGAGCATGAACGTCACCATGATGACGTCACTATAGTGACGTACAAGCTCCCGATTGGATGATAGCGTCACATTTGAACAAGTGTCAACGAACTTTATGTTTTAATCGAAGTGTACAAGGCATTCCAATTGTGTTCCATTTATCCATCTGTTTTAACCGTTTTTCAAAAAACAAAAAAGCCTGGAATGCGTTGTATACTTCGATTAAAACATTAAGCTCGTTGACATTTGGGCTGCTGTATCCAATCGGGAGATTGAACGTCGCCATGATTACGTCACTATAGTGATGTTCAAGTTCCCGATTGGATGAAAGCGTCACATTTGAACAAGGGTCACGGACGTAATGTGTTAATTGCACTATACAGGCTATTCCAATTTTGTTTTATTTATCCATTTGCTTTAACCGTTTTTGAAGAAACAAAAAAAAATTAAAAAATCAGAAAAAAAAAAACGCTGCCAGCCAAGGTGCGGCCCGAACGCCTCGCAAGGGGGCCAGGCTTAGCACGAAGGTCCGCGCCGCCGCCCAGTCCAAAAGGCAACCTCGTACCAACGCCGCCGGCAGCTACGCCGTCCGTGCAATCGCGTTGTGCGCACCAAAATTATTCGTTACCTGACGATTCATTAGCCAATGGGGGACACGCCGTTTGAACTATTATTCATTTTCAATGAACTCACCCACAATGTACTACTTTAAGTTATTGACGAAATTGGACCCATTATTCCCGCTACTTTTTCAAACATCATTGTTATGGATATTTTTTTTCTTAGATTCACAGCATATTTTCGGTGAATCCTTATCCATCTCATTTTCCGAGATAAACTTAATTCGTGTTCGTAATCTTCGTCAATGCCATCATCAACCAATCACACCACCAAATCTGAATTTTAGGGTGGTTTCTTTTCTTATCACTCTTCATCTTCACCCTCCTCCTCCTCCCAACCTGACACCATCCCTTCCATGTCTAACCCAGCGATGGCGGATAGAACTAAAATCACTTTTCAATCCCTTCGTTCTCTCTCTCAATCTTTGTTCTCACACTGTTCTCTATTACTCACACACATGTCTCAGGCTATTGATATTGCGTGTTCCACTTCACCTTCCATCGTCCGAACTCA
>BOPP01000062.1:2738979-2749787 GCA_017312745.1 Gryllus bimaculatus
ATTATTATTATTACTATTATTACTATTATTACTATTATTATTATTGTTATTATTATTTTATATTTATTATTTATACTGTCTTCACAGATGCATTATTTAGAATCACAAATTAAAACACTAAGAGACTAACTGCTCAGAACAGATGCAAAATTTACCCACGCCTCTTCTTCAGCTTTACCCTTTTTCTTGGCTTCTAGAGCCCCTTGAAGTCTTATCGATAATAATCCTTCCTTATTCAATGTCACATCTAAATTGCGTACAGATCAAAATGAAAACGGAAAGCTACGGGGAAAGTACCACGATATTATTACTGATTTCTAATTCACTCAATTCCCGACAATTTCACTACAATCACCACCACCAATATCACTGCAACAACCATCACCACCACCTCCACCCCCACAATCACCACCATCAGCTTCATCACTCCTCCTCCTCCTACCACCACCGCCACCACCATCACTAGATTCACATCAGTCGTCCTTTTTCTAGCTAAAATTGAATTACTAATGTTCTTCATATACCTGTGAATGTGCAAAGTTCAAGTCTATACCGTTTCCCCACTACGTTTCCATTTCGAAATTCTAACATGCGGAGTTTCCCAAATATCGAAGTCTCTAACGTCGTTGAGAACACTGCTACAGACTGTCGCCCCGCCATTGCCATCACTGCCGCCACCGCCTAAGACACGCCCACCCCCGTTGCCTCCGCCGTCGCCGCTTCCCGCAGAGGCACCGGCCCGTGAATTAATGAAAGGCAGACGCGGCTGCGGCGGCGATCCGAGCGCCGCGTGACTCGAATATCTCGAACTGAGGAACTATGTCCATTAAGGCGCGGATCATGAGGAATTTAAACAGGTTTTCCGCTGCGCACACACACACACGATGCCCTGCACGCTCCCGGGTCGCGCGTTTCTGCGCCTCCCTGCCACCTTTTCGCTCAACTGCCGACGCTGTGCCCCCCCCCCGACGCCATTACATGCCGCCTCTACCATCACCACGAAGACCACCATCATCGCCTTCGCCTGATTTTTCACCACCAGCGCCTTCGATACGCCTCCGTCACAATCTGCATCATCTTTAGCACCTTCACCATCACCTAAACCGTTTTCGCCACCTTCCCAACACCACCAATCCCTCCACGCCTTGACCGTCGCCAACACCATCAGTGTTCAGCACCACCATTACCATAACCAGCACCATCACCATCATTACCAGCTTCGCCACCACCATCACCACCATCTCGACCGTCACCACCATCTCGACCGTCACCAATACCGCCGTCACCAATACCGCCGTCACCAATACCGCCGTCACCAATACCGCCGTCACCAATACCGCCGTCACCAATACCGCCATCACCAATACCGCCATCACCAATACCGCCATCACCAATACCGCCATCACTACCACGACCAATACCACCATCACCACCTTTAGCATCTAGGTTTTGCATGACCACCACCACCATCACTATCACCTCCACCACTACCTTCACCAAGAACACAGTCACCACCATCACCACCACTACTTTCATCAAGACCACCACCACCATCAGCAGCAGCACTAGCTTCACCGCAGCCGTCATCCCCGTGCTCTGACAGCCCCCGGCCTCGCCGCTCCAAGGTGTTGCGCCGCGTTCTACCGGTCTGCTTTCTTGCTGCGCTCCGATCAAGATGCGCGCCGGGGCGGGGGCAGGCGCTCGGCCGTCACATTCTGCGGCCGCAGGCGCGATCGAACACGCGCATTTACTACGTCTCCATCGACGGCTGCCTTTCCTTCCGACCGACCAGTGAGCGATTCCTTCGGAGGGGAACGAACGTACTTCTTGCGAAATGTTTCGAATCGTGGTAGTGGATTGTGTGTGCACAAGTCAACGGACACTAACTTCAATTTTCATTTTAATGAGAATTCCGTTCCATTGTGTCTAAATTCGAAAGCATTTGCTATAATTTACAAACATGTTTTCAAAGCTCACAAAGAATCGTTTAGGTAAGCAAGCAAGCTGATTAATATACATGGAATTGCTTATACCTACACCAAAGTCCATATTGTTTCACATTAAACGTTCGCCTTGTTCTATTACATAAAACAATTTACCTGTTTAATATCAATACTTATAAATAGAGATAAGTAAATGCAATGTTCATAATTAATATTATTTGAAAATACGTTGACACAAGAAATAGCACACACACATACTAATATATATATATATATATATATATATATATATATATATATATATATATATATATATATATATTAGTGTGTGATTGTGAGGGTGTGTGTGTGTGTAGAAGATTATCAACCCATGTAAATCAAAGAGTTTACGCACGATGACCATTAGTTATCAGCCACCTTCACATGTCATCATAATGTCAATATCTGAGTATTTAATCATGAACAGCGCGACCTACTCTGTTGTGTCAGCGACAGAGATATTTACACGAAGAATATACGAACGGAGAGAAAGAACGAGATACGAACAGCGAGAATGAATGTAAACAAAATTTGAGAAGGAATGAGTGGTATAGAGTTTTTTATGCTGATGACAGAGTCATATCTTCATGCACAACATCCAACCTACTTTTTATTTCACCAGCTTCAAAAAGAATATTTAATGCAAGAGGTAACGAGAGAACGCGTCCTCGTGTCATTAAGCTGGCTTCCGCTCAGAGTGACTTCATTCTGAGAATTCCCTTCAATTATTCCGTCTCTAATACCTGTAGAAAATTAGATGTATGCATTTGAAACGGTACCAACTCTACAGAAAATGATATTGCTTCCAACAATTTAAACTGGAATTGTGTTGTAATTTAGTTCCAAAAACAATAATGGAATCGAAAATTTCCAGCTACAAAATTTCCCGCTGTACATTGGTGGCGGAGAAAATTGGCATCCCATGCAACTCATGCAACCACGAAATGCTCTCGACGGAAACAATCGAAACCGAGTAGATTCAATCGCCAACGCAGACCAAGAGAGCTGCATAGCAAGTATTCGTTTCTTTTACACCTGAATGCCGATGTATCGAAACGATTCAACTATCTCCAACCGAGATTTCGCGACATTTCCCGATTCCGCTGCGCTACAATCTGTCCGATGGAAATGAAGCAGCTGAAAAATAGGAATCGAGCGAATTGCATCGAGGAGAGTAAATTCGTTTTCTAATTGAATTCTAGTTCCAATTAAAACGCGCGCGCGCTTCTTTCGCTGCGTCGCTTCCCAGCGATACAATCGCCCCGCAGCGCTGCCCGGCGCCGCCGCCGCCGCTGTGGGATTAATGCGTTAATGGGGCGGCGTCGGCGGCGCCCGCCCGCCCGCTTGCAGTCGGGGATGAGGGCGCGTTGGCAAAGCTGCTAAGGAGGTCAGTGATGGTGGAGCTGGCAAACGCGGAGTGGGGGGGGTGAGGGTAAAGAGGAGGTGGGCGTGGCAGTGGGGACGTAGATGGTGAAAAGAGACAGAAAGAGGTGTACAGTAATGGTGTGGGAATGATCAAACAACAATAGAATCCGAGACGGGAGGTCGAAGGATTGAGGAACGGAAGTATGAATGTGATGTTTGGAGCAGTGAAGCAAGAAGAAGGGTGAGAAAAATGACTTTGGAAGTGTGGGGATTATGGGTTGTTTGAATGTTGATATAGTGGGTTATTGGAATGTTGAACTATATAGATTGTTGGAATGATAGGATGTAGGAATGATAGGATGTAGGAATGATAGGATGTAGGAATGATAGGATGTAGGAATGCTAGGATATACGAATGCTAGGATATAGGAATAGGGTGACAGTAAGAACTGATAGCGAAAAAGCGTAAAGACGAATCAATTCGGAACGGCGCAGCGGACGACGAGACGGTAGAGTGACGAAGCGTTGTAAAGACGCGAATCGGGATAACTAGAAGATGTAATGTCATTGCAGCAAGGAAGGGTAGGTGGGACACTCGGATGCAGATACTGTAGAAACGGCGAGAAACAGAATGGTAAGACGTGGTAAATAATGACTAGAATGATAAATCCAGAAATATCTGAAGCTATTTCTTCTTTCAGAACAAAACGGCAAACTTGCGATGTTCCAGGTTTTTTCCCGAACTATTCCAGAAAATACTTCTCTTCTGAGAACGATAAAAGAATACGGCGACGCAATCCCTATCCCAACAAAATTAAGTGGCAGATGTGAAAACGTCACCGATCGATTGACATATGCCTCTGTCTCTTCCATTATTAACTGCACTTCCAGGATCATTGCCTACCGCATGAGCGTGTGTCCTTGTCTCTCACCCCAGCGGCGCCGCAACTATCAAACGGCGTCGTTCTAGCTCCGGCCGCGGCCCCGGAGGGAGGGGATGAGGAGCGGGGGGGAGGGGGCACTAATGATCCGCAACGGCGTTGGGTTCTCAGCCCCCTCCCCCCCTTCCTTCCCCCCTCTCCACCTTCGCGCCTCACGCTTTACTCCGCCGCCTGTGGCGGGACTCCCTTGGTTGCCACGGGGCGATAGAGGGTGTGCCGGCAAGAAAGTACCTGTATCAACCTCGCAAGACGCTCGGGAATTAGAGTGAACATATAAGAAATTCAAGGAACTGTAAAAACAAAATCCGGGCTCAGAAAATTACCACACCCACTTAACGAACTGACTGACTCTCCACTAGTGGTCTCTAGTATTATTTGCTTTTGAAATTTTAGAAGCATAGTTTCTTTCATTATAATTGATATCACATTCATTTCATTTTATAATCAGGTGAATAATGTTTCGATAAATCATGTAGCTTATATTATCTTTATTTTATACAGGTATAACTTTGTATACAGGTATTTTATGTAAGTGTACTTAGTACCTTTAATAAATATAATAATTTTCTAAATAATTTAGTCCATTTCCGTTCGTCGATTTAACAGACTAATGGTGTTCCCTTGCTTTGCTTTTCAATATAGTTAAAATTAATATGGCTTCTCATTTCCTCCAAATTGTACGAGCTGTTTTTAATAGGGTTACTATGTAAATATTATCACATATTTTGTGACCACAAGGTAAAATATCTAGTTCTTAAAATCTCTGTTATAAGGTTTCCTCTTGAATTTTCAATATGTTGAAGTATTTCAGTAATAATTCACAACTAAGTGACACTGAAAGACCAACGATTCGAAGACAATGCGTAAGTGTGAAAACATACAACAGCGACGGCAGTGTAAGAGAAGGAATGTGAGGCAAATGAAGGAGAGAAATGCGCAGAAAACTTGTGCATGTGCAAGAGAGCGTGACACCCCGGTTAAATGCTCAGAGAACCTCTAACTAAATCAAAATCGTTCAAAATAAATATCTCAGAACAAATATACAGGTCGCATGGTTCGTTTCAAATTTACAGATTTACAAAGAATTAAATATCCCATACATAATTCCATTCATTACGATATATCCTGCAAATTCGACTCTTATATCAACCTAAACAATCAGCTATCCCATTTTAACTTTGCTCAAATCTCAGATTCCCGCACAAAGACTAAAACTGTTTCCCAATTCAAGCATTTTTTTACATACCGTTAGAGAATAAGTAATAGAGAAGGAAAGTTAGAGAATAGAGCAAAGCGTTTTACGAGATCCCTTACCCTTGATTAGTTAGATTTAGAATTAAGTTCGTTTATAAGATTGTTGTTATTTAGTCACCAAAACCAAAATATGTAAAATTAATGTACAACTGATCTATGTAGCTTGTAATTCTAATACAAAGACCATGCAAATGGAAGGTGCAAAAGGACGCTGTGCTGGTATCGCGAGCAGTGCGAGCGCGAGCGGGGCGGTCCGGCGCAGTGCTGTTAAAGAGGCAGGGCTGTTCCACCGCAAGCGCTCGGTCCAGAGAACCAACCATATCCCGGCGACCCAAGGCGGTTGCTAGTTCGGGCTAGTCATTTCCGGGTAGCTGTCCGTGTTTTAGGGAAAGATGATGTAGGATATGTTTTTCAGTGATAATTTACTGTAACTTTTTCAGTGATAATTTTATAAACTATTATTGTTTATATAAATGTAACTTTTAACAAATTTAATTTAATTAATACAGAGTAACGTGAAGGCACAAATCTCATCAACTAATTACAATATTAATTATGAAATAATTAATTATAAAATATTAAATTTATATTTAATTTTAAAATATCAATTAAATAAAAATAATTACACCACTGCCTTCGTGTTCAATATTTGCAAACCTAATAATGGAAGGATTATCCGTGTTCAACCGTTTTCGATAAGCGGATATTTAATTCTAATCATACTTGTGATTTTTGGGGCTAATGAAAAACCTTTTTATCCAAAATGTGTATCCAGATCCCAAAACTTAAACCTTGATATCATGCGTCTTAAAATAACGTGGTAAATGTTCAATCAATTGTTTTGTTCAATCAAAATGTCAATTATAAAATTAGTTTTTTCATAGTAGTTAGTTCATTATTAGTAGTAGTAGTAGTAGTAGTTAATAGTTTCATTGGTAGTACATATTTTAGAAACTTGATGCTATTGTAATAAACGTTATAATGTTTTCGGTTTTTCCTTTTTACAATTAAAAATAATTCAGTTACTGTATTGATATAAACATGAATCTTAAAGGTATAAACATGTACTTCAAAGAATGATATTGGTTAAAGAGGTGTTCTTTCGTGTTACTCGTTTTCTCGAAACGTCTGTGAATACATATTTGCTTTCAAGTGCTAGGACACCTTGATCTGAGGAATACGACCGACGTTTCTCATGTGTTATCTTCTGTTGCATGGGAATTCCTTTAGCCTTGGCATTGAAATCTCCTGAGAGTTATTTCCATTGTCTTCTTGACACTGAACACACCACAATAGAGAGCAAATTTGCCTTGAAAGGAGTGCAAGAGAATAAGAAGCAGAAAAAAAATGTTCAATAGCTGTCAGTAAATTTCAATGACATACTTAAGAGTCACTAAAGATTGGGAACACGAGGCACTGAACATATATTTTTATAATATTTCACTTGTTTTTATTCTAAAACAATTAATAATATTATTTTCCAAATACCGTGCCCACAAAATAAACCTCTTACATTGCAGTTTTAATCTGATAGTGAGCAATAAAAAGTATTGAAACACTAAAACCCTTTTATATTGTACTGAAATACTCTGACATTTTAAACTACAACTTTTTGTAGAAAGTAGTTTTATTTCCCTCCCAAGAAGATACTTAACATGTTCAACAGAGCAAATACTTCCACGAGATAAGAGGTCGTAGACATTGCTATTGAATAAAATTCGACGATCGTGTGTACTTAAAGTAGATTACAGCTTCCTCATCCTCTAACCAGTACATACACAACATGAAAACTAGACATTAGATTATATCAGGATCGCCAACGAGCTAACGGAGCTTGGGATAAGTTCCCCCGTCGAGCAGTTACTAAAAAATTATATACTTCAAAAAGTGCCATGCGAAGAATCAATATCATGGTTTGCATGACGTATCCATTCGTAAATCACATTTATGCCCTCCGCTTGAATTTTTTGTAGCAGAAAACATCAAACAGTTTTGTTTGCGTTGTTGAACGAGGGCGATATGCTGTGTAATGTCCCGAAACAAAACCATAGTCACCTGAATGTTTTGAGTAGTACGATTCTTGTGTGGTATCATCAGGTACTACTTCAAAGAGCCGACTCCCATAAATCGTCCGGAGAGAGGTCGGAGAAAGAGAATTTCGGTCGACGCGACGAGTGGAGTAGCATATTAAGTGGAATCCTCATTTGTGGGAAAGTGAAAAGCGGGCGGCGCGGCTGACGTTTAGGCTAAAAAGAGGGCTGAATGAGGGCCCCTGCAGCTCGTTGGGCTCTTTCAGCTTTTGCGGCGCAAGTCCCTACGGCTACAGAAGCCATCGCCCGTCCTCCACACACCGTCACAGCCCTTTCCGTACACCCGCCCCGTCCTTCACATTCTCCATACCGGTGTGGGTGGTGTGGTAGTGGGTTTGCTGGTGGCGTGTGGGTGGCGTGCGTTGGTTGTGGCGTGGCGCGTGTGGTGATGTGGCGTGTGTGCGTGCTGCGTGTGTGTGTGGGCGTGGCGTGGTGTGTGTGGGCTGCTTATGAGTGCGTCGTCGTTGTGTCGGCTGTTTGGTGGCGTGTGTGGTGTGGCGGGCGTGTGGGTGGGCGGCTGGTGTGTGGTGGCGTGGCTGGTTGGCTGTGGCGTGGTGGTGTGGGGCTGGGGTGGGCGTGGCTGGTTGTGTGGGCGTGCGTGGCGTGGCGTGGTGTGGTTGGGCGTGGCTGTGTGTGCTGGTCTGTTGGGCGTGTCGTGGTTCGTTGCTGGCGTGGCTTGCGTTGCCTGGCGTGTTGTGGGTGGGCGTTGGTGGTTGTGGGGTCGTGTGTGTGGCGTGCGTGGTGTGGTCTGGGCGTGCGTCGTGTGGTGTGGGCGTGCCGTGTGTGGTGTCGGCGTGTGCTGGCGTGTGGTTTGGCGTGGCGTGTGTGTGGGCTGCGTTGTGTGGGGTGAGGTGGTGTGCGTGTTGAGGTGTGTGTGCTGGTTGTGGTGTTGGTTGGCGGTTGTGTGGTGGTTGCGGTTGGTGTGTGTTGGTGTGTCGTGGCGTGATGGGTGTGTGTGGTGGTACGTGGGTGGTGTGGTGGGTGTTGTGGTGTGTGTGGGTGGTGTGGTTGGGTGGCGTGTGTGTGTTGGTGTGTGTGGGTTGGTGTTGGCGTGGTGTGGTGTGGGTGTGGTGTGGGTGTGTGTGGTGTGGCGTGTGTGGTGTGGGTGGGTGGTGTGTGTGGGGTGGCGTTGGTTGGTGTGGCGTGGTTTTTGTGTGGCGGGTAGTGACGGGTAGTGACGGTTAGGTACGTGGTATGTGACGGTTGTGAGCGAGCGGACGACGGCGTGCGCAAGTCTGGAATGGCTTGAGCGTCTTGTGGAACGACAGTCGGCCGCGATAAAGCGGGCTGCCAACTGCAGAGCCGCACTGCGCAGCGGGGACTGTCCCGGCGTGGTGGGTGTTGCTGACGAATTGGCCCGTCGAGGATGAGGCACAGAAAACTACCCGCCGTCCAGAAGGTTGGCATCCGCAGCGGGAAGCGAGAAGGGTGTCTCAGGATAAATGCGGAAGAAGATTGTAATTCAAGTGAAGTTTACGTCACACTCGAAACATTATTGCTATTAGACTCAATTTATTCAAAAATAATTTATATATCTCATCCACTCAACGAAGTTTCGCATTAAGAATTTGATTCGTACACTTTTTTTCAAGCTAAGCATTTAAAAGTGTCATTGAGAATAATGCTGAGAAGAAATAGACGACCAAGTGAAAACACTCTCAAGTAGGTAGCCGGAATTGTGGTAATCTTGAAAAGTATAAAGGAAGGAGTGTTTATTCCTCAAAAATCCTCAAAGCTCAAGTAGCAAGGCATTGGATTTGATGACTCTAAAATTCTTTGAAAATCGTCCTATTAAAATTACTTTAAAAATAATAAGAAAATACAATATAAAGTTGACTTAAAAATAAAGGGAAAAGACCTAACTTTTTAAAATACTAAAAATAGTATGCTAAATGTTTAACAATTTAATAATGAATATTTACAATTTTAATGATAATTTATTTGAATAAAACTCTATTAGTTATAGGTTTTTTTTGAGAAGAACGTAATCCTTTTGCCCATCCTCAGTTTTGAAAAGTAGAGGAACCGAAGATCCGTGAATTTTTAGAGTTTCTAAAAGCTGAGGGCACATAAGCAATAATGAATGTTGATCATGGAACTGATATGCAATAAAAACTTGGTTTTAGATGTATCGTTCTTATAAATTCATGAAACATTCAGTAGGGAAAAAACACTAGAAAGAACAAATGACAAAAATTCTGAAAAAATCCAAAACAACAACATAGATTATACACTACTAGCATCTATTGCCACACCAACATTATCTTACTACGCTAGAATGAAACCCAATAAAAGATAAACACTATCAAAGAATTCGAGTCCGTGCTCATACGATATACCGTGAGCTCGAATCAAATTCAGCGAAAAGCAAGCCATTGGAGGTGGCCAGAAAGAAGGTCGCAGGGGCCACAATCTGAAAACAGGAGAGGTATATTACAGAGATCTAGAAAAAAAGAAAGGTGTAGATAAATAGGGTATGGATAACAGGAGAGCAGGAGTGGAGGTGAGCGGGGCAGCTGTTAAGAGAATGGGACGGGCGTGGGTATTGAAATAGCTTATAAGTGTCAGGTGAGTGTAGTTTTGGGTGAGATTAGTGCCGTAGGGTATGGCAGGTGATGGAGGAGAAGGATGAGGAAAGGTAGTAGATCGCCTCTGGGTGGGTTGGAAGGATCGAGGCGTGCTGGAAAGTGAAGGACAGGTTGAGTGATGGTGCAAGCAGGTATGACTTTGAGAGAATGGACGGAGAGACTGGGGCCAGTAGTGAGGTCGGGCGGGGAGGGTGCAGAGGCCGGTGGGGATCGGTGCTGTAGAGACCGCTGGTAAGGCGATTATGTAGGCGGGTGTTGAAGATGAGAGGGAGTGCTTGTAGAGCGGGGACTGTTGGTTTTTGGAAATGGGAGGTGGTGGTCGCGATGGAGGATGTGATAAGGTGGTGTTTGGAGCATGTGGTAGGTCATGTGAAGATGGGTTAGGGGTGGCGTTTGTGTGGATAAGACGGGCTTCCGTGGAAGGTGTGCGTGCGCGAAAATTGAGGGAAAGGTGGGCGGTGTGAGTCGGGTCTGGCGAGTAGTGGAGACGGGGGCGGGTTGAAGGTGGGTGCTTTGAGTGGGTGGCGCGTGTAGTGACGAGTCTAGGCTGTGAGTATGGGGAGCTTGCAAGGTATATATGGGAGTGGC
>BOPP01000062.1:2757790-2770422 GCA_017312745.1 Gryllus bimaculatus
CCTATTCATAAACGGCGCTATTATCACCGGCAAACGCGCGGCGCGGCCGCGCCGTCGCTCTACCGCTGCGGAAGCGGGTTGTCTCCCTCCCCTCCCCTCCCCTGCTTCCTCGGCAATCACAATGCTGCGCTCCAGCAGGAACCGGGTTCCCTCACGCGCGGAAGGCTCCGCCCCCGGCGGCTGGCAGCGGGCGCGGATAATCTTGCGCGCGTTCGGCCGCCGCGGAGCGTCCTAGGGAATTAATTGAATTTCGGCGCTAGCGGCCTGGCCGGGCGGTCGGCGCTCCCCCGCACGTTCGCGTGCCGCGGGATCCGGGCACGCACGCGCCGCTCCCAGTGACCCGCCCCGGCTCTCCACGCCGCCGCCGCCGGCCGCCGCCGCCGCCGCCGCCGCCGCCGCCGCCGGCGCCGCAACTGCCGCCGCCGCCGCCGCGCCGCCGCCGCCCGCCGCCCAACGCCACCGCTGCCCGCCTCGCGGAGCTCTCCGGATTGGCCGAGGCGAGCGAAGTTGGGCATTGAAAAGTTTCGCGCCCGGCGAGTGCTTGAAGTGGCGTGGTAAGTAGTCGTGCGTGTGCGCGTCGTCGTTTTACGACTTGGTGGTGTGTGCTTGGTGACGACGCTTGCTGAATCTGCGCACATGCGGCCCGGTGCAGTACTCAATAACTAGAATTGTTTCCATCGCCAAAGATGACATTGCATGGATAGCATGCCAAAGAGGAAAGTAGAAGCTAAGGTGAAAATGTCTGGCATTGGCTAGAAGTTATTGAATTTTGACGTCTATTTGCGACGAAGAATGTGGTAGCGTTCAACAGGAAGAATAAATCAAAGGATAAATTAAATATAAAAACATTTTTGCCCTGCACAGCATGAAAACTATATAATAAATTCGAAATAGTATGGAGCTTAAATAAATTTGACGAGATTCAATGAGTTATTAAAAATATGTCCTTGATGAGGCAACTATTTCACTCCTACGCCTGCCTGACGTCTTGCGTCTGCACGTGTCTCCGTTGCTGGTCCTTTCTGAATGATGTTAAGGAATCTAGTTTTTCCATCACTTTAGGTCGTCGCGGAAAGAGGTGAAAACGTATTCAATATATTTTAGAAAAGTTCCTCGGTCTTAATTATACCAGTTCTTCCGACCACAGTACATGCCTATCACTGTACGATATTTCACTAAGATGATACACGTCGTTCCTACCATTACCTCCATGCTATATAAACTCGCTTTAAAAACGCCCTGCACCATCAAAGCGAACAGCATCGTAAAAAATGTACGTTCACTTCTAACGAGTCGTACCATTAAGGGAAAACACCACCTCGACAAAAAATTAACAGTAACGAGCGGTTCTGGTTAACACAAGCACATCTTAATAACTCTCTACTCTTCTGGTATATTTTTACTCCCAATCTGCTCAAAATATGCGAAGACTATAATAAAACCAGTTTTCTGCCACAAACATTTCGAATTTGTTCTTTTCAGCCTGGTACTCATACTGATAATTCTTCATCTACAGTTGCCCTTCTTTATATCAAATCCTGGTCAAATTCCAGCGAAATGCAACGAAAGGACCACACAGGACACGCGATCAAGTGCGCGGACACGGTCCACATGCGTCCAATTGACAGAAACTGTTTAATATACCATGAACTATAAGAGCTAAGTACACATTGGCATGTACCGCATGGACAGATCAGTGGCACGAAAAACATTAACAATTCCATCTCTACAAACTCGGCAATTCTGCCCACCTAGCTTGTCGGTGCTGCACAAGAATCACATTATGTCAGCAAGCAGTGTGCTCTGACTGGCGCGTTCAAAGCGTTTTGCAGTCCCCCGCCGGTGGTAAGAATTTACACTTGCTACATAGCTACCGTTACAATTCGGGCCGCGGTCTGGGGAACAATTTCTGGCAGGCTGGCTTTGACTTCTAAACCGTAGGTCTTTCCTGGCTTTCTTGGGACATCAACACCACAGTGCATATTGAAAGAACAGTTTTCCTAGCAACAACGGACGGCGCTCGATATTTCCCTTCCCCTTCCTTATCCCCTAAAAAAAAAACTAAAAAAACCCACCCACATTTCTTCACACCATTTAAATTTTTTTTAACTGGCCCGCCCCCCCGCGCGGCGGTGCCGCGCCGCCCCCCCGCCCGGGGGGGCCCCCCGCCCCCCCCCCCGGCCCGGGCCACCCGGGCTCTCCACCGCCGCCGCCGCCGCTGCCGCCGCCGGCCCAGCGCCCGCTGCCCGCTCGCGGAGCTCTGGATGCGAGGGCAGCGAGTTGGGCAGTTGAAGTTCGCGCGCCGGCGGTGTTGAAGGTGGCGTGGTGAAGTAGTGTGTCGTGTGCGGTGTGTTTTACGACTTGTGGTGTGTGTGTGTGGTGAGATGTTAGCTGAATCTGGAATGGGCGGTGAGTACTAATAATGAGAATTGTTCAATGCCAAAGATGAATTGATGGATAGCATGCAAAGAGGGCAAGTAGAAGCTAAGGTGAAATGTTGGCTTTAGAATATGAATTTTGACATCTATTTGGAAAGAATGTGGTAGGTCAAAGGATAGAAAAATAACAGGATAAATTACAATATACAAACATTTTTTGTGCAAGATGAAAACTACATAATAAATTGAAATAGTATGAGCTTGAATTAATTTGACCAGATTAATGAGTTATTAAAAATATGTTTGGATGAGGACTATTTCATTAGCCTGCTGAGGTTTGGTCTGACGTGTCCGTGCTGGTTTTATGATCTTAAGGAATTAGTTTTCCATCACTTTAGGTCGCGGAAAGAGTGAACGTATTCAATATATTTTAAAAGTTTCGGTCCTTAATTATAAGTTCTTCGAAGTAGTAATATATATGTACGATATTTTACTAAGATGACTAGTGTTTACATTACCTCCATGTATATAACTGTCTTTAAAAACGTGCAATCAAAGCGACAGCATGTAAAAAAATGTACGTTCTTTAACGATCTACCATTAAGGGAAAACAACTTGAAAAAATTAACAGAAGAGGGTTTGTTAAACAAGAATTGTAATATATTTTCGTTTTGGTTATATTTTTATCCAATTGCTCAAATATGGAAGATATAATAAAACAGTTTTCTGAAACATTTCGAATTTGTTTTCAGCCTGTATCATACTGATAATTCTTTCATTACATTGCCTTTTTATATCAATGTCAACATTCAGGAATGCAACGAAAGGAACACAGGACACGCGATCAAGTGCGCGGACGGTCAATGTCCAATTGAAGAAACTGTTTAATATACATGAACTATAAGAGTAGTAACATTGGCATGTAGATGGAAGATAGTGGCACGAAAAACATTAAATCCATCTCTAAAATTCGGCAATTCTGACTAGCTTCGGTGGCTCAAAGAATCAATCGATGTCACCGCAGTGTCTTTGACTGAAGGGTTCAAGGGTTTGAATCCCGCCGGTGGTAAGATTTACACTTGTGTATGTAAGCTTCCGCGACTCGAATCCATGAATTCTCGGCTACCCGGGAGACGCCGCGTCGTTGGCTGGGGTGCCAACGTTTCGCCTGACATGTGGCAGGCTTCCTCAGGGCAGTGGGGAAGCCTGCGACATGTCAGGTGAAACGTCGGCACCCCAGCCAACGACGCAGCGTCTACCGGATAGCCGAGAATTCAAGATTTACACTTGCCACATAGCTACGTAGAATTTGACCGCAGTCTGGAGAAGAATTCTGGAGGCTGGCTGCTCTAAACGGTAGTTTTCCGTGCTTTCTTGGATCAACACCAAGTGTTATTGGAACAGTTTCCTAGCAAACGGACGGCGCTCGATATTTCCTTCCCCTTCCTTATCCTAACCTAACCCCTAACTTACACCCACCCTTACATGCACTACACTTCTACAAATGAGGAGACCACTCGAAAGCTTACAGCTAATCCCTAATGCGGACTAATCCAGGTTGTGGAAGATAGCGGAAAAGGATAAAACTCTACCGAGGTGTAGGTCGGTAATTGATCTCACCATCCAACAGGAATGATAAAAGCATCCACCTTCAGCGATAAAAACATGCGCTACAATTACGGGACTCATGATATTAACCGATAACACAAATCAATCAATCGACATGTTTTAGCTGCGTAGAACATTCGAAACCGTGCAGTACGTGGTATGTTAAAGGAGAGTAAGAGCAGTGAGGGTTTGTGACTGAGCAATGTCCGCTCCATTATTAGATTCAAATAAATCCTTGAGAAAGTATATAAATGTTCTTTTCATATAAGACGGTATATTAATATATAATTGTTAAAAAATATTTTTTGTAATATAGTACACAAAACAATTAAACAAAAGGAATAATGTAATAAGTACCAAGTAAACCCTCTTAACCAGTATCTATTCACCAATCAACTATTAGACACTACACATTTTATGGTCATTGTTACGTCGAGAAAATGTTTCTTACGAAGTATCAGCCTGAGATTCCTTGAGCAACAGGTTGAACGTGTTAAGTGATGAAGTGAGGCGTGGGAGCGGATGGATGGAGGGGGGAGGGAGTCCAGCGGCCTGGTGGGCAGAAAAACAGGTGACTGGTGGGCGTGATCAGGACTGCAGGAGGCCGGCTACATCAACCCGAAGAACATATGAGCAAGTGACCCTACGCAGTTTCCCACGGCAGCGAACCCGTAGAACATTTATTTCTGCAAACGCAATCACGTACGAGAACTACATGTTTGAAACTGATATAAAAACTTGCAGAACAATGTATGTTTTAAAGAGTTCAACAAAGAAGCCTTGAAGAAAAGAAATAAGAATTAGAGCGATGTGAACCACATAAGAACACATTTCTTTTCTGACGATGAAGAAGGCGAAGAAGTACGTAATAGTAAAGAAAGAAAGAAAATATCAGAAGAAGGGGAGCAAAATTCAGCACGATAAATTCTCGGAATAGTGAACGTATCACAACGAGATGAAAAGATATCCTTATAAAAACAAAATTTGATATTTTTTTTCGAAAAGGCTAGTAAAAAATAATATCTCTTCGCAGGTGCTAACGAAAGTATGTGTCCAAATGTTCAGCATCGTTTCCTTCACAAGAAGAGACGTCCTTGATGAGAGACTGATGGTGTCCGGTTTGGATGAGAGGTGGCAAATGATTAGCGGGATGAGCTCTAAAAGCACAGGTGTTCTGAGAACACGCAGACGAGAAAATGACAGAAAGGAACAGATTAGTTCTGACAACTAACCAAAAAATATATATAAAATAAAAATATTTATGGGCGTAGATGAACTCGAATCAACAGTCACTTTGTTGATTAGAACAAAATTAATACAGTCAATGGAAATACCCGAATATCAAATATTAATTATATTAAATGGAACGTAAAAGTATATCGAAAAGTGTCAAAATTAGCGTCGTATATGTTGATTTATCTCGCAATGCTACGCAGTGCAATATTTACAAACAATTGCAACGAACATCTGTTATACTCGACAGAAAATAAATCTATCTTACTAATTTCGAATATACCCACAAATTAGTGGGAAACCAAGCAACTCCCAGCAAGGTGTTAGGTGCGAATGGTTTCCTTGTTCATGTCAATGGTTATATACCCTGGATCTGCTTCAAAATCTAAAAAAAATCTAGATTACTAATTCGAATACACGCATATATTGACGGAAAACTAAGCAGTCTCTGGCCACGTGAGAGATGTCAAAGCTTTTATTAGATACGCAAGAAAACTATAACAATTTTTAAAAATTAAACATTACCGATTTTTTCTGGAAAATGCAAATATTTTATGATGTGAACCCACAATTATCATACCTGATGTCACAATACAGGAAAATACTTCAGTAGTCACGTGTACCGTTTTGGGATTGCAAATTTTTCTGCTTCAGACCTTATTTTCCACAAACCCAATAGCAGCACTACTTCTAACTATGAATATGAATATGAATATGAACTTAAAGCCGAGAAAGAAAAACATACATTTTTTTACACACAATATTTAAAACATACAACTCTTTAATCTTATTTTACTTTGATGAATTGTAACATTTACTGACCAATGCATGCGCAGACAAAATAAAGTAATTAAAATCTGGATATTTTTCAGCAATAATCTGAGTACTTTTCATCAACTGTTGGATGAATTTTTGTAAATAGATAGAAACCTGATAAAAGCAAATATTTTATTTACGTAAGTGACTCAAAAGCCTAAAAGCTTACCGTGGGAAACGTATTATTATTCCGGAGAAAATTGCCAAATCCAGCTATCGAATATTTAGCAGGTTTGAGTTACTGAGCTACCTCGAAAAAAAGAGCAAGTAAAGAATAGAAAAATGAAAGCAATCTTCATAGACATCGAACTTCCAGTGTATAATCACGCGAGTTAATCACACTGCTTCATCTAATCTTTACGGTGGCTCTTCCACCTGCGCTCGCGCCGGCGAGATGGTAGAAAGGCTGGCGCCGGCACGTACTACTCCCGGCGGCGCAGTGGGACCGTAGCGAGCGCACACGTGTGGCGCGCTAATGATGAGCTACGTACTGGGCACCGCGCTCTGCCTCCGCCCCGCCCCGCCCCCAAATCGTCCCTGCCGTCGCCGCTCTCCCCCTCCGCCGCCTGCTGGCTGTGGCCGTCTCCGCCACCACCTAGCGGCCGTATCGCCCAGCCGTAATTTCAACACCGCCCCGAGCCTGCGCACTACGTTCCGCACCCACCCGCCGGCTTCCTCGCAGCTCCATAATCCGCCCCGCTCACGCCCGGCGCTCACCCCTCGCCCGTCGCGCCCTACTCCGGCTGTGTTGTCGGTTCCTTCCACGTCGCACCGCCCGCCTCCGCCCCCGCCTCCGCCCCTCGCTCCTCGCCTCCACCCCCTCCTCGCCCCGCCTCCGCCGCCGCCTGCGCCCCCGCCTCGCCCCCGCTCGCCCCCGCCTCGCCCCCGCCTCGCCCCCGCCTCGCCCCCGCTCGCCCCGCCTCGCCCCCGCCTCGCCGCACCGCCTCGCCCCCGCCTCGCCCCCGGCCTGCGCCCCGCCCTCGCGCCCGCTCGCCCCGCCTCGCTCTGGCGGCCTCGCCCCGCCTCGCCCCCAGTACACCGCGACCGGCTGCCCACCCCGCTCGCCGCCCGCTCGCCCCGCCTCGGCCCCCGCCTTTGCTTCCCCTCGCCCCGCCTCGCCCCGCTCGCCCCCGCCTGCGCCCCCGCCTCGCCCCCGCCGTCGCCCCCGCCTCGCCCTCCGCCTCGCCCCGCCTCGCCCCGCCTCTCCCCGCCTCTCCCCCGCTCGCCCCACCGCCTCGCCCCCGCCTCGCCCCCGCCTCCACCCGTTCAGCCCGCCCCGCCCCAGCTCTTAACGCCATTTCCGTCTCCCTCACTTCTTCGCCAGCCCAGCTCCTACCCTCACCCCGCGAGTGTCCGCATCCTTTACTTTACCTCTCCCCTCCCACACCCAACCACCCACCCCTTCCGGTCCATCTCATTTCTCCTACTCTTCGCCCAGCTTCCACCGCTTCCCTACCTCTACGGAATCCCGCCACCATCTCCGTCCCGCCTGTCCACGGCCACCTGCAAGCGCGATAGATGGCCTTTTCCGCCGGAGGGGGCCGGAGGACGCTGATGGCGGAGGCGGCGGTGGCGACCCAGATGACCAGGTCGTGGCTCATCCGCGAGGCTGCGCACCCGCCGGCGGCCAACGAGGCCACGGAGAAAGCAATGACGTGTTGTTCATTCGCCGAGACTCGGATTGCTTCCGCGCCCTTTCTCTGTTCGCGCAGGAGACCCCTGCGACTCACGGTTACAGGTCGAGACGGTGTCGCTGAACATCTATTCTATATTCTAGGAAGGTGTGCATCTTTCGCTTTCTGTTCCACTTGCCTACTTATAGATACTTATTTTCCGCGTAGATATATCACTCTTTCACGAAAGCAAGTGTCAGGTGCGAGTTTTGATTTTATATCGTGGGAGATAGTTATTTCCAAATTATGTAGGTGCTAATCTCAATCAAAAGATTGATCTCCAACAAACTGTGGCGTTCCACATCAGGGGCTACAAATGCCACAAACAGTGTTTTGTTCGTATTGGCTATCTTCATAAATATTATCTCACAAAATGTCCGTATTTAATTCGGACAAACACATGATAAAAGATTTATAGTGAATTTTCTTACTATCTTATAATAATTGGGTATCGCTTCCAACAAAAGGGGGTCCGTTTCAATTGTTTAAGCATAATACACAATTCTGTAATATTGTGGAGAATATTAGTTATTTTTTTATTTAGCTTAAGAAGAGCTCTCACATATATAACACACATCCATCTAATGTTACGTTGTAAATAAATAAACAGGTCCACACAGCTTCTACAGAACGTCGAAGTACGAAGTACTTATCACGACGACGCAAATAACTTTAATTTGTCCGATAGATCCATCCAAAAAGGACAAATTTTGTTCAATATCCTGGATAAAAAAAGAAGTCCACGAGGGAATTTCCTCTTCGTGAATTCATCCGCGAGGTAATTAAAACTTCTAGCGTTTTTTCGTAATCCCACTTTATCAGAAACAATTTTTAATCCGCCGCGTCCTCTGTGATCAAAGCGCATCGCGGTGAAAGGCGACCCGCTAAACCCATAAATCCCACAGCGTCCCGTGCGTATGACGTCACCCGTAGCGCGCAGCTCCGCAGCGGACCTCAGAGGTATCTCTAAATGCCAATGAACGTGCCACGACATCGGTGCAGCGGTTCAGTCACCAGTGAATTCATAGCCGCCGCGATAAGATTTCGCATTAACAGGTTGCAATTAAGCGCTAACCTCACTGGGATACTCCATCAATTCTGTCACTGCGGACTTGGTATTTAATACGACCCGTGTTCCGCTCAGGATCTCCTATTCGTGACGTTGACCAGTTAAGTAGGTCTGCTAAGTACACGGCTCATCGTAACCCGCAGTACTTGTTTTTTTGTTTTGTTTTTTTGAGAGCGCGGCGAGGCGAATCTGAGAAATGAGCGGGTGCTGTTGCATCTGTCGCGCTGCATCTGCGTTGCCGCTTGTTAGACCTTCCCACGCGTAATAAACAAGGGCGAAAGCGAAAGGGGTTGTGTGGAGTTTATGGGCTAGTCACGTGACCGTGATCCAAGCGATATGAGTTGGGAAAGGCGTTGGAAGGTGTTATTAGGTGTCTAGAAGGTGGTTATTTGACAAACACTTTTATCACTTACTTTTGAGGTTATTCTTCCTCCATTTGCTGCATCCAATAAGAGTGATATCAGATTTAAAAGATTCGGAGGGGTTATTTGGTGTCTTGATGGTTATTTGACAAACACTTCCGTCATTTACTTTTGAAATTATTTTTCTTCCATTTGCTGCATCCAATAAGGGTGTTATCCGAATTTTGAAGATTTTTAGACGTGATGTATGAAAAAAAGGGAATTTTAGTATGTTTTAAAATTTATTACTTCATTCAATGTACATTAGATAAAACTATCAGAACATTTAAACTTTATGTCGCTTTGTACAAAAGGATTTAAAGTTAATGGAAATAATATTTCGGAACTATATAATACATACTAAAATTATTAATGTTTTCTTGTTAATTTTTGTTCACATTCATGGGCAAACTTCAAGTTTTCAGATCAATGAAACAAGAATTATGGTCTGTGCCTGATTTAGTTCCAAGTTTTGCAAGACAGCAAACACATTCCCGACACAGTGGATTTTTCCAACTCTCATCCCCTTATTCTGCCTCCTATTCTGATCTCTCCTCATGGCACGTGCTATGAGCAGTAAATTCAGCGTAGAAATATAACCGAAAGAAATCGTGCTGGCGACAAGCTAATGCGTTACTGCTTAAAACGATTCTGGTAAACTAATAAATTAAATGTCTTCAGTCTTCATCAACATCCGTTACCATATTCCTTTACAACGGACGGCAACGAACCCTTGACGTATATGAACACATGACCATTCGCGACGGATTTTCGACCTGATTCATCCATCGTACCCCGCACTCGTCGTGCTCAATTGAGCTGCTTGCGGGGCCGACTTTTACGAGACCACGTCCGGGCATGATCAGAGTAATTTCGGTACGATCCCCAGACGCTGCCCCAGACCCCGCCGCGAACGGTACCTGCCAAGCAGAACGAGTTTGCGATTCCCGAGGACCGCCCGACAGAGTTGGTTAACTAGGGCAGAAGCAAATTGCACTGGTGGGAATGCGCGACGTTCCTAAAATTTTCCTCCTTTTAATGATATTACTCAATTTACTCATGTTTGTTTTAAAAAGAAGTGCATGGCAGCATTTAAAGATCAACAATGGAATGAAGTTATGCAGAAAACATCCAAGTCACAAAAACCAATACGGTATTTCTAACACAATGTTCGAAGTAATACGTTTTTGTTACTGTAGTTTATTTTCATTTAAGGAGATGCAAAGGTTTTTTTTTCATTCGCTGCCATATCTCGACGAAGTAAGCAGTCGACGAAGTAATTTGAGATTGTGCTTGTTCCATTTAAATAGTATCGAAGGGTAACGTAGTATAAAATTATGTAACTTACCCATTTACAGTTTAAGAAATATATTACTTACTCCACATACTATAATACTGCAACTTAAGTACAATACATTTTCGATCCGTATTGTACAGATACGAACATCTTGCCAGCCGGAATAATATTCTCAATGGTCTGTAATTTACGAAAGAGCTATTTTATTCAGACAGAATTACGCAACGAAAATAGGCAAGAAAATAACCCCGTTTTAATAATCAGTCCCTCTTTGCCAATTCACAGACATGAAGTGTGTAGGCAGGGCTAGCGCAACATGACTATACAAGTGTATAGCCCAACATGACTAACTACTTAGTATAGCGCAACATGAGAAACTAAAAGTTTAACTTAATGTCTGAGGAACTTAAACAATTGCTATATTTGATGGATATCTATCACTTTTTACTTGTGACTTCATTGATTAATGCGATATTAAGATTCATTTCAATTTTTTAAAAGCAGCCACCTACTGGCGTGGAAAGTTTGAAACATGCAGCTGACAGCTGTCAAAGCCAATAATTAATTAATTTTTCTCGCATTTATTACTATTATTACTACAATTATTATTATTAATGTTATTATTACATTAAAGAAATTATTCTACAAGTCTACGTTCTCGACGTGATGTGAAATCACTTCGCTTGCGTCGCGGATATTCAAGGAAACCCTTCCATGATGAATGTTTATGTGCAGAACAGGTGAAGCAGGCATAAATATTGAACAAGAAACGTGTCTCGTATTTAACACTACTCTGTGACGACGATCACGTTATAAAAAGCCGTTTCTCACGATGTTCGCTGATGCTAACGAATACAGCGGATGAAGACATGCTAGTATTTTGGCAGCTCATTACTTTCAACTGAAAACGTCACGAAGAAACATGTGTAAAAATTTACACAAATATAGTGTTTAAATATGTGTATTACTTCGCGAAATATCAAATGATACTGTCGTGTATCATTGCAGTTGGTGAAAAAATTACAACTTTTACTTTCGACTTCTTTCCGTTAGACAATATTACACAATTTAAGAAAGTTCCAAAATTAGGTCCAAATTTCTAAAATTTAAAAGAGAAAACAATATTCTATTATATAATTATTCATAGAGAGTTCTTTAATTTTTCTAATTTAATTAATTGCAAATCCAAATTCATCTACATCTCAATTTTGACATTCAACTTCCCGATCGCTAAGTGTGCGAATAATCAACTGGCCTACTCAGTTGAGTCCCATTTCGCAGTCAATAGAACGATTTAAAAACCATTTAGCACTGTAGTTAGTGCGGGGGGCACACACGTACAACAGGAACACGACGCAAATGAAAGAGCCGGATCCCAATAATTATACTGACGCCCCATGTTCCAGTCAATAATGCAAGCTCAGTAAGCTTTCATCGTGCAATCGCCACCGGCCCCCGATGACCCATTCGTCCCAAATTGCCTTGTGTTTCATCTCTGACCAGCCCGTATGGGCAGCAACATGCGGGAACGTCGCAGCCGTATGAATGATGGCCGCTTAAGACGCCGACCGACTCGGGAACGAGGAGGCGGATTCACTGACCGCTAACTGTTCGCAGTCGCGGACGCGTCCCGGAATGCACACAAAAACATTCAGCTTCTTTCGGTCACATGCCACGTTGCGCTTCCGTGTTACTCGAATACCTGCGAAAAACGCCGCGAGAAACGCTGGGTTATTTACGCACTTGCGACGCCCGTGTCTGGTGGCGACACTCGGCAATCGCGCCGACGCGAACACGTGTCTCCGGAGCGTGAAACGCGAGTGGGGGTGGAAGGGGGGGGAGGGGAGGGCGTGGCAGACTTTGTCGTCACTCTACCTCCACCCCCCAGTCCCCGCCTGTATCCCCATTATGCCTGCCCACCAAGCCCCCTTGTTTCTCGGCAGGCCGCCGCGGGGCCGGGGAGGGGCTCTCGCAACGCCGTGATATTCACGCGCCCGCCGGGCCGTTTGCAACTGGGCGAGGCGGCCGAGCTGCGCTTTTCGTTTAGCACTTCGCGCCGAGGACGCGCGCTCGCGAGCAGACGAGTATTACTAATTGCGAGCGGATGTCCGCACGCGCGGACGGCGCGCTCTTGTTTTTGACGATAGCTCCTGCCAC
>BOPP01000062.1:2806927-2818878 GCA_017312745.1 Gryllus bimaculatus
TACTACGCTGATCGATTTAGTGCTTCTTTTAATTAGAATTATTAATCAATTTTGATTGTTACTATGCAGAAACGTTCTTCGTTTCATCATAGAAACTGCATTTGCGGAGGACCAAATGCAGGGCAATCTGCCTTTCTGTACAGATTTAAAAAAGAAACAATTTGTCTTACGTCATGAGAAGATGCGATTAAGCCTGTTTAATTTCTGTAATTTAACTTTGGCTTAAAAATGGTAGGTGTTTATCAACACTGTAACAATGTTGGAAATGGTGATGGAAGAGTAACATAATTAATTTCATTTAAGGAAATAGTTGTAGAAATTTTACAGCTTCTCTCATTGAGGAAATGTATGCCATCCTGCTGAAATAGGGCAAGAATGAAGATGGTTTCGTATTACTGATATTAATTGCAAATATTGAATGCTTCGGTCGATAAATCACAATCCTCTGATATAGAACAATTTTTATAAGTTCAATTGCTGTCAATAAATGATGAAGATTCATAAAATATATTTTCGCAAAAACGCTGTGTGCACTTTATGGCCCAATCATTATTCATTTTCACTGATAATAAAAGGCGTGCTTGTTCTTCTGAATTTCATGAACGTCTGTAAATTTCTTTGGTACCTTTTTCCGTTGAAGTCATTTTTACGAGAGTATACAATAATATATAGTACACATATTTACTATGAAAAATACTGTAAATATTAAATAATTACGCGCAATTTCATAACACGACATTACCTTGCACAAAATGTTGCATTCACCGGAACAGAACCACTCGGCATACAACCTGCTCTGAAAGATATCTTCCAAGTCGTAACCAGGCAATTGCCTTCTCAGATCGTTATCCGCATGTTCAGAAGTCTGCTTCGCCTGCAGATGACTGTTTCCGTAGTAATATAATATTCCCCCGGAGAGAAGCCACCCAGAAAGAGAGATAAGCCGAGCGATACTGCAGTATCTGGGCGCATCTCAGGAACACTCTCTTTTGTACCTGTAATTGCACTGTCAGCCTTTTCTGAACTCGACCTTCGTGCACTTTCAGGCCGAAACTTTTAGAATGCGTTCCGGTATGAAGCTATAGTAAAAGATAAAATGTTTTGTATCAACGTACGGAATTATAATAGTCAATATGATCGCAGTCTTATGATAAATGATACTTGAATCGCATAATGTTTGTGCCATGGAACGACTTTGTTAGAGATGCAATAATTGTATGACATGGGGTTATCGCAAATCGATTTATAAAAACACCGAGACTTCAAAAAAGTGAAAAGCGACTGAACTTTACAATAGAGTTCGTGAAACCTCGATGGCACGATCCATAGTATTCGATAGTGCCATATTATGAAAACTATTGATACATCTGAAAACTATTGAATACTATGGGAATATATAATTTTTATTAAAATTTATACATTTAGATAACTCATTTTTCATTGTAAAGTTCATTTCATTTCATAATTCATTTTTAATTACAAATACTTCAGCAATGTTTGTCTGTCATTAAATGTAAATATACAGAGATCATTGTTCAATCTCTACTTCCATTTCGTATTTTTTTAATAAGAGAAAGAAAGACAAAATTCACGTTCTCGGAGAGAATTAATGAGCGTTAATTGTTTGGAGTCAATACATCAACAGCTCTGATGCGCGGAGACGTTTGCAAACGCATTAAAAGTTGACATTTAATTTATTGAAGAAGCGTAGTGATATTTGCCATTTTTTTTGTAGACGGCAACGCTGAAAGAGAATTACAATACTTTACACATTTCACTTCAATATTATTGGGGGTATTAATTAAAAAAAAACAGTTATTGTGTATTAATCGAAACACTTTTTTTATATTTCAGCTTCGATAGTACTCTCTCTCTCTCTCTGTCTCTCTCTCTTCTCTGCATCTCTCTCCTCTCTCTCTCTATATGATATATAGTAATATAATATGAGTACTAGGATATATATGATAGTACTAGATATAAGAATATATTATATATATATATATATATTATTCGATAGTTTAATTGAATAAAATCGATAGTTTTTGACTGTTAAACTACCGAGGTACAACTCGCACTACTTTACAAAACCACGATAGCATCTACATCTTTCGAAGGCGATTCAAGTGCCGTGTTCCTTTCAATTCCGCCGCGTACCCTCTTCCTTTTTACCGCTGATAGGAGTTTTCGAACTCGTAACTCTGAGGAAATCGCCAACAATGGGAGAAACTAATAGTGCCACTTTCTCTTCATCGCGATTGCCAAGAATCTGGAGCACTTTATGCTCTCAAGTGATTGCTTCAAGCGGACTTACTCGGACATTTAGCAGAGTGAAAGCAAATTTCGAATGCAAAGTTCTTAAATTTATTGATGCATAAAGAGAATGCTCCAAATGCTCTCGGTGAAGCTGCGGGCAGTTTCCTTCGGAGAATCCGATATTTTATTCTGATAAACAGAACGTCGAGGAAAACTCGAGAATAATAATCATCTGTTGGAAAGGATGTTATAAAAAATATTCAAAAGGCGTTGATTTTTTGGTGATTTAATAACTTTTAAAAATAATAATTCGAATTCATTTTTAATTACGCTCTCGTAGCTCTATGGCGTAGTCGCTTTCCTTTCAGCACTGAGTTCGATTCCCGAAGAATCCCTGTAGAACCTCATGTGAAATTTGTTACGACAAAACGAGTTTGCATGCTTCACAGGAGCTAGTCCTGTGAAGTGTCCGAAACCCTACTCCAATCCTAATTCCTTCCTAATTCTGGCCGCTGAGTAATAACGTAGGAGTCGCGTAAGCGCAGGTGCTACTTGGCGGTCCTCTTGAAATCTGACAGCGATGACTCCTGACAGATACGACATAACATATGTGTATTAATGGAGGAAGCGCAAAGCGCTTTAACGCCCGCGCGTCTGGTAGACGCGTTGCAACAATGATAGACGCGATCAATTAAAAAAAAAAACTTTATCCGTTTTTTTGTCCTTTTTGGGGTATAGGCCAACGGACCACGCTTGCATCCTGCTTCAGCAGGCGCAATTACCATTATCTGGGGGGATCAGCATTTTAGCTTAATCCCGATTTTTATCCCCCTAGATTTTTAGCCCTGGGGGTGTGGACGATGAGATGATGATAGTGAGGGATGAAAGAACCCATATATAGACATACACAAATACACCCATGCCCGAGGTGAGATTCGAACCCTCGGTTTTCTGGTCCCAGAACGCTACGACGCTACTACCCTAACGATTTCGGCCATCTTGACAGGTTATTTATTGGTTATTACAAATTATAAAATTTTTTTTTGTTACTTACGCATTTCTTATCAATGCTTTTTGGACATTGATCAAAATAGTGTTTGGCAAATAGGCAAGTTTATTGCCACTTTGAATTGTCAGAGTAGTCCTACGTTTCAGAAGGGTATATGGGAAATGTTCCTTATACTATCTTTAACCGCAGAGTTATCTTTACATTCTCTTTTCCAGAGTGTCATACTCCCCCTGGCAATTCACGTATTCTATGTACACAACTAATAATTTTGATCTCCGACCCAAAACCTTCGGCTTTTATAAAAATGTACGCTTTTCCCTCTGAGGTTTTATTTCATGTTTCGAATATATTTTCTATTGTTAAACTCCCTGCCGGTTTTTCAAATAAAACATGTAATATCAAAACAGAGTATTATTATATATCACAAAAGATGATTATTCATTATTACAAGCGATACATTTTTATAAATAGTCGACCAGAGTAGGTTTCAATATTTTTTACTCGAGGGCGATTTTCTTTTTGGTAAAACACTCCGGGCCGCATTGATTTATCAATAACAAAAAGGCGATTCGCAACACAAATATACCATAATAATTACATTACTTGTAAGGATTACTTATCATTGATGGCACTGTAGCCCTCCACAACCGTTGAGTGTGTACGCAATGAATGTTGCTAGAATTGCAAACGATTTCAGAACATCCTGAAAAATATTTCTTCCATGAAAACTTCCTGACGTCAACCCCAAAAATAAATAGATAATATTATTACTTTTAATTAAAAGTAGCGTTTGCAGACCGTCAAAACATGCACTAAGCTTCAAACAAGGGCCGTTTTGTAGTTAAAATTAGTATTTCTTTGTTAGTCGTCAAAATGAGGCCCCGGGGCGCGGGTTCATGACTACTAGTTTACACTATCAAATAAAATACTAGCCATTACAGAATATCAGTTAAGTATTGTTGACACACTAGTCTAAAATTAATACTTTTCAATCAAACAAAATCTTCGTAAAAATCTGCAATACAACTTTCATAGTTATACCAAAGAATACTTATACAATATTTTTTCATTGGTTACACTCTAACCATTCCCTAGACGCCTAGCCACTGAATGTCATTTAGCTACGGCAAATACACGCGTTTCGACGCAATGTACGCGTGTAAAATCGATTGTTCGCAGTGATAACAAAACCATTTAAAAGGGAAGCTATTTTGGAATGCCTTTTCAATCAGTTTTAATATACGGTTGCATTGTGTTATTGTGTATACGGCCACGCTGGTAATCGGACCTATTTGAAACTGCGGCGAATTCAGTTAAATGGATCAGCGCTCTCCCAATTCATGTGATTCAAGAAGGCAATGTGTTCCGAAATTACATTTAACAAAGCCAACAGCTGTGACGCTCGTCGTTCTTTGTGCAATTCCATATATCATAGACAGTAGATTCTCTTCCTTAATTACATTAATTGATTTTGGCAAGCGAATTACTGCAGTGAAGCCTGAGAAATTGCAAAGCATATTCCAATGTAGTGAATGTTTCGTAATGGGAATTTGCACCGTTCACAATATTATGGTGAAAAAGATATTTTCTGTTTACAGTTAATTAATGTGATAATAACCATTCTACAATTACAATGGACGATACAATGTTGCGACAAAATTGGCTCTGCCCACTAATGCTGAATAAAAACATTGTTTTCAAAGCAACTGAGATGCCTCTGAAGCGAAGGCATCGTTACGCTACAATTACAGTTCCTCGAGTGGCTGGAGGAAGTATTGTCTATAAGAGGCATTTTTAAGTGATGAGATTCGCTTTCTCTGACTTTATGTCTTCGCCTTTCGTACTGTATTTTTGTATTGTTTCTTGTGGTACTGTAGCTTCTCGGTCAGTCGTTTAAAATTTGGTGAAAGTGAATAATTTCTACTGGAAAAGATGCCATGAAATGATTTTTCTGGATTATTTTCAGTAAACGCTTGTTTGGTTTTCTTGCCTTATTATTAACAGCACCGTATAAAGAGTCGCCTTAAGTTTAGAAAAAAATGCGTCAAAACCTCATACTCTGCATGTAATCCACAATACTTTCCTGCAATTCCATATATCTAATCTAAAGAAATTTAATAATAACACGTCAAAAGAGAAAAAAATATTGTAAAATGTTGAACTTTCCAGTTTTAACTTGTTCTTTAAAAATCTACATCGTGCCTTACTGGACATTGTCATGAAATCATATTGAAAAATGACATTCCCCTAGAGATAGAACGATATTATTTCTGATAACGAGACATTTATAAACAAAATTTGTGTTTACACTTCAGCACTTAAAAATTGAAAAAGGAAATTTCATTTTATTTTATTTTAAATAAAAGTACGGACATTTTACCATTAATGTTATTTTAATATTCGTATCGGAATTTTGCGTTCGAGAATGACATCATCACTTCAATTTATCTTACTCCTCTAGCAAGCATTGCAGCTCTTTGAAATATTGTAGTCAACTACACTTCAGTAAGCAGAACATCCAGTTAATAACTCTTGAGCTTGTAATACATTCCCACAGCAATCGGTTATGCAAGGATTGCATAAGGAAGGCATAGATCGTGTATGAACGCGCGCTCACCGAGCAAATAAGCGAGAGCGTCGTCTTCATTTGTCACGGCGCGGCTCGAAGCTTTCTTTCTTTCTTTCTTCCAGGGGGCGTTGGCTCCGTGACGGCGTCCTTGCGGTGGTGAAGGGGCGGTGGGGGAGCGAGAATTACGCGGCGGGCGGAGTATTTATCGCGAGTAAACACGGCCTCCCGACCGCAGCCAGATGCGATCTCGGCGCCCGGCCGATCCAGCCCCTTCGCCGGCCTTTCAATTAGCTCGCTTCCGGCACGGCGGATGGCCACTTCGAGGCGGAAGAAAAGTCTGCGGTACAAAGACCGCCTCATTGACTTTTTTAACGTCATTATTATCTTTCCTCGAAAGCAAAGAAAGAAATAACGCACAGAAACAAAAGAAAAATCAATAAATAAAGAAATGTGGTAAGAAATAAGGAATAAAAGAAATAGAAAAAGGGGAGAGAGAGAGGAGTACAAGAGAGGAAGAAAGAAGACAAGTAAAAAAAGAAAAGAAAAAAAGAAAACAAATTGTCGAGTGGCATGAATTAAACAGTCTAGAAGTTATTTTTGTAGTTAGCAGACATATACCCTCTTACAATTCAGTAGTGTGCATCTTAAACATCCACACTCATTAATATACTTGTCATTGGTCATCTAGGCATAATACGATGTTCTCCACCACACAACCCACACAAAAAAGAAGGAAGAAACATCCTCATCCAGAGTGGGATTCCTGCTCGCGACTCTTCAAACAGAGGCATTGAGTTGGAGATGCTCTTATCTATCTTGGTCATCGAGGCGAAACCACAATTGCAGCATCTGCGGCGCCTCTAACCGGGAGGTCTACGGTTTGCCATGCCGATGGCGAAATTGTGTCACAAGCTGTTTAGCTAGGTCGAATTCTATCGTTCTCTAGTGGTAGCGACCGGCAATAAAATGTACTACACTTACGGGAAGAATGTCTAAAGCCGTTGACACGCTCGGACTTACAGATTTCTTACTCACTCGCTTGAATACAATCGTCAGATAACGGAATTATTGTTTTCGAGCATACTTCATTTCAGAAATATTTTCAGTAGCATATTGTGCTTTAAAACCCATTAGCTTACAAAAAATAAAATTTGACGCTTGTTTCTTCAGTTATATTCTTATTACTCTGGTTGATTCATGTGGCAGGTGTAGCATAAAATCTTTAAAAAACTTTGTTCTCCAATGTCGCGACGTTTTGATGCAAAATTGTAGCCGATTACAAAATGCTACGAGTATTTCGTATAAATCTTGTCAGTGTGTGAAATAACAATAGAAACTTCTCTTTATCACCTGCCCCCTCAGCTCTTTGTTCACAGATCTCCGCCACACTAACATCACTGCAGTCCCAATAAGCCTTATTTTACGTAGCGAGGCTCAAACCACAAGGTCTTCTCTTTCACCTGACCACGCAAATTTCGCAAAGCTCCTTTTCGGTATCTATCAGGGAAACAAAGTTTCACTCTTGCGACAAATCAGGAGTTTTGAATTTAACTCAGAGGGGTTTTTTTGGCTTTGAAGATCTTTTATGCAGTAAACCTATAACATAGGACTGCTGGCTTTACTTCCCTTCCGAAGAAAGGCATAAAAAGGAACTTTTACGACCTTAACGTCCACGGGTCTTCGGGCCGATTTGAACCCGCGAACTTCAGTATGACACACAGATAATGCGCTAACCACTCTACCACTGAAACCGCAAAATCCATCCCGCTCCCGAGAAGTCTGTTACGGCTACCCGCATCGCACACCCGTCCACTGCCTCAATGACCGACGAGTCGTACGCTTAAACGCCGGAGCGACTTCCTAGGTCTTTCTTTCGACTTTACGAGTTTGAAAGTACTTGCGATCGGCTATCTCATTTCCGGCAAGTGACGACGCTCTTAGAGTACGATTTTAAACATTGAAGTACGCAGCAATCCCAGACATGGAAAGGTAAAGGTTTGCCGACTTCGGCTTGTTAGAGGTTTTATGAGACGGGTTTTTGTTCTTTAACGCACACCGGAGGTGCTTTATTTGTACGTTCGATTCCTTGAGCATTCTCTTAGAAGAACTCATTGAATCGTTTATGACGATGATGAGGTGTTTACAGGAGATAAACGCATGCTTCGCATACATACTGCAAAAACTGTTTCAAAATGACATTGAAGAGGTCTTGAAGCTCTAAATGAAACACATTACATTTCTCAACAGTGTTTGTCGATGCAGCTAAACTTTTAATTTTTAATCTCAAATTCAGAACCTTCATTTTTTGTTTCAATTTTCGTTTCTCATGACAATATGGCTTATAACTTGGATCATTGCTTGCGAAATAAGCAACAAAAGTATTTTGAAACTAAACTTGTGTCCAAATACTGAAAATTTAAGTGGTTTGCGATAGAAGTGTTACGAATACAAAATGTCTTAATTTGAAAACGGACGAACATTAATTGAACCGATTTTATGTAGTTTTGTTTATCCTACTATTAGAAGAAAAGTCTGTTCAAAATAATCCTAATAAACTTACCGCTATCTTTGAAATACAAAAGACATTACTTCTAGCATTAAACGCTTTGAGCGTAACCTGAAAACAAGCAAATTAAAAGCATATTTCACGTTAATTCAGTGCTAAGACAAACAGATATTTGAGGCTGAACATCGATTACAATTCCGCTTTACACACTTTAAAGTGAGAAAAAAGCCTTAAATGTCTTGTAAATCTCACAAACATCTTTTCCCTATGAGCATTTGCGTGGATTTGAGGAGGGCGGGTAATTAGGCAGGAGGTTGAAACGCGATTCCAACAACTTCCAGAAACTAAGATTATCAAGTTATAGAAGACGGTATGGGACAAAATAATCCTAATATACTTACCGCTACATTTAAAATACAGAAGACATTCTTCCCAGCATTAGAAACTTTGAGCGTAACCTAAAAAACAAGTGAATTAAAAGTATGTATTTCACGTTAATTCAGTGTCAAGACAAACAGATATTTGAGGCTGAACATCGATTATCATTCCACTTTACACACTTTTCAAGTGGCGAAAAAAAAAGGCTAAAATGTCTTGCAAATTTCACAGACCGTCTCTTCCCTAACGTAGCATTTCTGGATTTGAGGAGGGCGGGTTATCGTAGGCAGGAGGTTTGAAACGCGATTCCAACAACTTCCAGAAACTAAGATTATCAAGTTGTTAGAAGACGGTATGGGACAAAATTATCCTAATATACTTAACGCTATCTTTGAAATAGAGAAGACATTCTTCTCAGCATTAAAAACTTTGAGCGTAAGCTAAAAACCAAGTGAATTAAAAGCCTGTATTTCACGTTAATTCAGTGCTAAGACAAACAGATATTTGAGACTGAACGTCGATTAACATTCCACTTTGCACAGTTTAAAGTGCGAAAAAAGCTTTAAATGTCTTGCAAATTTCACAACCGTCTTTTCCCTACGAGGATTTGAGGAGGGCGGGTATCTAGGCAGGAGGTTGCAACGCGATTCCAACAACTTCCAGAAACTAAGATTAGCGTCTTGCAAATGGCGCGAGTTGGCGGCGTCGCGGGGCCGCCAGCCGCTGGCGCGTCGTTCTCTAGACGGCGGCGGCGGCGGCGGCGGCGGTGGCGTCGCTGGGGGGGGGGCGGCAGGGCGTCGTCTTCGCCGGCTCCGCGTCGAGGCTAATGGCGCCCGAGTCGGGGACGCGATCGCGATGTCGCAACTTTGCCTCCTTCCCGGCGCTCCTTATCTGGCTACCACCCCCCCTCGCCCCGCCCCCGCTCCCGGTACCGCCATCTCCGCTTCCGCTGCCCGCTGATCTTCAAACCCCTCCCCCGCCCCGCCCCCTTCGCCGACATCGAAGGTGAATATGGGCGGAGGAAGTGGAGTTCCACAAGGTCGCTGGTGAGGGCGGCTGAAAAACTCGAGGAGATGGTGTGGCAGGTGATGGGTGTCGAAGGTGAGATCGGTTGATAGAGTGGTAGTGGAGGTGATGCGTAAAGGGATGTGGCGAAGTAGGTGTGTTCGTTGCGAAAGAAGTTCTCGCGATGCCGATGAAACTGCCAGGCTAAAATGCCCCAGACTAAAAGTAGATTAGGAATTACGCGCGAAAGAAGTTTCAAAACTAAACTTCACAGAAATATCTGGAATGTTTTTTTTTTCAATTACAATTCATGCTAATCGCTTGAATAATGAGAGTTGGCTCAATATAATCGCGTTGTACGGGGAATGTCAGCAGGGAAGCGAGATGTGGGATCAGCATGACACTCGGTAATAATTGAAGGATTTCTCAGAAAAAAGCAGCATTAGTTTGAAATTGAGAAAATCGAGTTAGTGCTGTCATCTTGTAGTGTGAACTTTTATGCATCAGTGTAAAATATTGACTTATTGTAAAGTGCATTAATCACAAAGAAAAAGAGGAAAGAAAAATAGGGAAGAACAAAACTTCTGGAAGAACATCGTATGTCCAAAGTGCTTTCGATAAAAACAGCATACGTCATGGACAAAAACAGATAACAGCAGAGGCTGTGATGAGTGATCCATTTTTTGATGCAGCTTCCAGTATTTTAATTGTTTTTATTGCAGGTTACAGTTAATCTAGAAAAACACTGTGTTAAACTGTATGGCTAAAGTTTAATTGTTTTCATTGTATGCAAGAAAAACAATGCAATATGTAAAATACATGCAATTTATTTTTTACATGTTTCAGGTACCTTTTTGTGCTGATATATGCATAATAGCGAATGTTATATTTAGATAATATTCTATTTTTAAGCGATAACAACATACGTTCCCTTTTTCTTGTAACTTGTAAAACATATTGTTTTTACTTACAAATGCATTTAAGTTTCATGCAGGCTAAAAGTATATCTGTACAATATAAAATTACTGATTTCCTGCTAAGTTAGAAAGGTGGACGTTTTTCTCTCATTTCATACAAACTTCATTCTAGGACTATGCTGTTTTCTCGAGACGCTCTTTAATTAATCGACAGTGACAACGCGTGAACATTAAAGCGATGCTTCTGAGGGATGTAAGTGGATCTTAAGAGAAGAAGCCAGTGAAAGGGCGGCATTGTTTGTCATACAACATTAAGTAGATTGATTGAGAAAGGATGCCACATAAGAAGTGAATAACAGTGAAGTAATTTGAAGAATTAATTAATAGGGATAATGAATTTAGTGCTGACAAAAAAGTTATAGATATAATGGAAAGTGCAAAAAGACGTTAAATAACTACTGTAAAATTAGAATAAGTATTATTAAATTATAATGATGAATCATCAAAGTAATACTTATAGTGTATAACACGAACGTATGTATCTAAGAAAGAACATAAATATACAAACAATTGTTTCTAAAAATGTGTGAATACCTAGAATGCGTCAATTAGCTAATTGCCATAATTTTAACTACTTTCATTGTATGTGATAATTTTAACTAAATCCATTGTATTTTAATTATTTGATATGATATTAACACTTTATTTGATTAACAAAACTACTTTGTAGGATTTTACATTTTAACTTCATAATATTATCTAACGTTGCTCTGCTTTTTATCATTTAAAAGTGATGAATGCTATTTAATCTTAAGCTCACATTACCTTCAATTAGAATTTGCAGAGATATGGCTCGTTGTGGCAGCAACGTCTCCATGGCACGTAAACATCTGAAGCGAGAATAGCGTATAGTGTATAGTAGAGAAACGACAACTCGCGGCAGAGGAGGTAAAAACGGGGGCGAACGCGATGGGATGTGTGTCGCAACTATGGAGGGGCAGGAGCGAACGGGTAGGGAATGAAAATTACGAAAGAGGAGAAGATAAGGGTTGAGGACAGTCGAAACCGACGATGAGGACAACAGCGACAAGGAGAGGAGATTGATATTGTGTGAAATATCGCTGGAATAAGAATGGAAAACGTGAAGGATCAGAAAATGATAAAAAAAAGACGGACAAGAACTGAAAAAAGGAAGAGGAAAAAACGTCCGACAAAAGTCAGAAGAAAAGGAAGGAAAGCTAAGGAGGCTGCGAAAAGCGATTACATAGCTGATAGAATGATTAACACGAGACGACGCAGGAAGCAGATAGAAGG